>BGPR01032134.1:0-16856 GCA_013235015.1 Araneus ventricosus | reverse complement strand
TATCTTATTATTTATTTCTATTTGTTATTTTATTGTACTTCTTATATCTTACTATTTTTTTTATTTGTTATTTTATTGTATTCATTAGATCTTATTATTTATTTTTATTTGTTATTTTATTGAATGCGTTACATCTTATTATTTATTTCTATTTGTTATTTTATTGTATTTATTATTTCTTATTATTTATTTTTATTTGTTATTTTATTGAATTCATTACATCTTATTATATATTTCTATTTGTTATTTTATTGTATTCATTATATCTTATTTTTTATTTTTATTTGTTATTTTATTGTATTTATTTTATCTTATTATTTATTTCTATATGTTATTTTATTGTACTTCTTATATCTTACTATTTATTTCTATTTGTTATTTTATTGTATTTAATATATCTTATTATTTATTTTTATTTTTTATTTTATTGTATTTATTATATCTTATTATTTATTTTTATTTGTTATTTTATTGTATTCATTAGATCTAATTTATTTTTATTTGTTATTTCATTGAACTCATTACAACTTATTATTTATTTTTATTTGTTATTTTATTGAACTCATTACATCTTATTATTTATTTCTATTTGTTATTTTATTGAACTCATTACATCTTATTATTTATTTCTATTTGTAATTTTATTGTATTTATTATATCTTACTATTTATTTTTATTTGTTATTTTATTGTATTTATTATATCTTATTATTTATTTTTATTTGTTATTTTATTATATTTATTATATCTTACTATTTATTTTTATTTGTTATTTTATTCATATATTATTATTATTTTTATTTGTTATTTTATTGTATTTATTGTATCTTATTATTTCTTTCTATATGTTATTTTATTGTACTTCTTATATCTTACTATTTATTTCTATTTGTTATTTTATTGTATTTAATATATCTTATTATTTATTTTTATTTGTTATTTTATTGTATTTATTATATCTTATTATTTATTTCTATTTGTTATTTTATTGTATTCATTATATCTTATTATTTATTTTTATTTGTTATTTTATTGAATGCTTTACATCTTATTATTTATTTCTATTTGTTATTTTATTGAATTCATTACATCTTATTATTTATTTTTATTTGTTATTTTATTGAACTCATTACATCTTATTATTTATTTATATTTGTTATTTTATTGAACTCATTACATCTTATTATTTATTTCTATTTGTTATTTTATTGTATTTAATATATCTTATTATTTATTTCTATTTGTTATTTTATTGTATCTATTATATCTTATTTTTTATATTTATTTGTTATTTTATTGAATTCATTACATCTTATTATTTATTTCTATTTGTTATTTTATTGTATTTAATATATCTTATTATTTATTTTTATTTGTTATTTTATTGTATTTATTATATCTTATTATTTATTTCTATTTGTTATTTTATTGTATTCATTATATCTTATTATTTATTTTTATTTGTTATTTTATTGAATGCGTTACATCTTATTATTTATTTCTATTTGTTATTTTATTGTATTTAATTTATCTTATTATTTATTTCTATTTGCTATTTTATTGTATTTATTATATCTTATTATTTATTTTTATTTGTTATTTTATTGAATTCATTATATTTTATTATTTATTTCTATTTGTTATTTTATTGTATTTAATATATCTTATTATTTATTTCTATTTGTTATTTTATTGTATTTATTGTATCTTATTATTTATTTTTATTTGTAATTTTATTGTATTCATTAGATCTTATTTATTTTTATTTGTTATTTTATTGAACTCATTACAACTTATTATTTATTTTTATTTGTTATTTTATTGTATTTAATATATCTTATTATCTATTTTTATTTGTTATTTTGTTGTATTTATTATATCTTATTATTTATTTTTATTTGTTGTTTTATTGTATTTATTGTATCTTATTATTTATTTTTATTTGTAATTTTATTGTATTTATTATATCTTATTATTTATTTCTATTTGTTATTTTATTGTATTTAACATAACTTATTATTTATTTTTATTTGTTATTTTATTTATATAATATATCTTATTATTTATTTTTATTTGTTATTTTATTGTATTTATTATACCTTATTATTTATTTTTATTTATTTTATTTTTTTGAATTTTTGTATTATGTGTTTTATTGTATTTGTTATGTTTATACTGATTGTATTTGTTGAATGTTTGTACAATGTGTGTTTTTTTTTTGTCCTCTTCCCCGTCTACTGCTAAAACGCTCCATACCCTATGGGTGAGTCGGTCGGCGTGAGTAATAAATAAATATGCAACATGGATACATTACTATTTGTCCTATCGGATCCAAAACTTATTACAGTTATACAATTTTGGTGTCAAAACCAAATACCAAATTTCATTTGTCTAGTTCACTGCATTTTTCAGTTATCACGCTCGCAAACACACGATTGCCTTACCAGCAGGTAGTTCATCTTTTGATGGATTTTGTCCAAAGTTTAATGAATGCCTGCAATTCTAGTAATAAAATCGTTTCTCAAATTTCAATCGTCTAACTCGAAGAGTTTTTGAGTTATCGTGTCGACGAGCACGCGGACGGACAGTCAGACTTCCCATTCACGGATTTCGACCAAAATTTGATACAAATCTAAAGTCAGGGCCGGTCTGAACGAAAGCGGGATCTGGTGCAAAGTTGACTTGCGGGGCCTTGAAACAAATCTCGTGCAACAAAATAATGTATTGCATTTTGCTATTTATTAAATTGCATAGTTTGGTATAGTAAGGACTTAATGAATACATGGAAATGATAAATAATTAAATTGCATTCAGAAAGTTAACATTCCAGTCACACAAAACATCATTAATAAATCAAATAACAAAAACAATTGCTTCATGAACTTACGAAATACAATTTAGTATGCGACTTATTGGAATAAGGTTACAATTTGTGATTTTTGTTTCATTTTCTTTCATGTTTTACAGTAAATTCGCTAATATCATCATACTCAAGTATGCGACTTACTGGAATAAGGTTACAATATGTGATTTTTGTTTCATTTTCTTACATGTTTTACAGTAAATTCGTTAATATCATCATACTCAAGTATGCGACTTACTGGAATAAGGTTACAATATGTGATTTTTGTTTCATTTTCTTTCATGTTTTACAGTAAATTCGCTAATATCATCATACTCAAGTAGAGGTCTAGAATGTGGAGATTCATTTAAATCTTTATGTTAAGTATTTTGACGATTGCAATACTCTCACTTCCAATACTTCGTGTACAAAAAAGGAAAAAAATGCCATTCATCTGAGAATTGAAGTCATATCAAACATACGATGTACAAATAAGATATGACGTAAGATTCAAATTGTTTTATTAAAGGGCTACGTCCTTTTGGAATTGTTTACTTTATAGCCAAAATAAACACTTACCCAGGAGAATGCCACTGACAGAAGGATGAATTTGAAGGATAATGGCAGTTTCGAAACAGGTGTTCCAATGGAAACTGCATTTTACAGATCGTTTTATTACCACACGCCACTGTTTGTCAAGTTTATGGTAAACAATCCATCCGATTCTGAATTTCCTTTTCTAAACTCGCGTGATTTTTAGTCTCAAAACAGAAGAGAAAAAAGAAATGTTTCGTAATAACAGTGGAATGGATCAAAACGAAACCTCAAATATTTTTAATTTGTATGAAAGGAATTTAACCGACCTATCCGGCTAGCTCACAGGAGGTGAATGGACGGTTAAAATAAAGCTGGGCCATAGTTAAATTAAATTAAATTTATTTTTCTCATACTCTCCACATAAAATAATCCTGGATTAACTAAGTTTACATAAACTGACAAGTTACATTATCCAACTCGCTACTCATGGCGAGATTCGACCGACCGGTCCCAGTGAGAGGGGAAAAGCGACCCTTCTCTCACGAACAGTCAAGAGACTCTCTGTCCATCCTCCTTCTGCCTGATAGCGAATTGTCCTTGCAGTGCCATTTCTTGGTAAGAGGATGCGTTAAAGTCTATCGTGGCGCCATCTCTTGGTAAGAGGGCGAATTAAAGTCTATCGTGGCGCCATCTCTTGGTAAGAAGGTGAGTTAAAGTCTATCGCAGCAAAATATATTATAATTTTAGTATATTATATATATTTATAATATTTGTTTGGCGATTACGTGGAAAAACTATGTGCTGGTATCCCTCTTGCATGCCATTCGAATTTAATGCCAGTTCTTACTTTATAATTTTTTATGGCATTGCAACTTTTAGGCAGATTCCTTATAGGAAGTCCACCTATTGCAATGGTTCTCATGACGCGACTTTCGGAAAATTTTTCTGCAGATATTCACCGATCATGACCCCTAGATTCCTATATATATATATAACGCTTTTTCCCCTGTTATCTTGTGAACACGATAATTGAAGTAATTTTGATCTAAATTTAACCAGCCTGGGATATGTTATAAGGATAGTAAAAATCTCAGTCGAGTTCGTAGATGGGCTATCCAGCTCAAAGGGGATGGAAATGGTGTGGGGGGGGAATTTTCATTTTCCCATAATTCCCTTACGATTGAAGATAAAAAGAAAATTCAAATTAGGCGAATTATTGCCTTATCATAACAAATAATTTTTGTATTTACACTTTTTCGATAGCTACAATTGCTTAGAAGTTATGTGCTGAAAAGTGATTTTCCCATCCTTCCCCTCCTCTCCCCCTAACTTAAAGTACGTTGTAACCTATGCATGTTACCCCTTGTCGGAAAGCTCTCGTCATTTGCTATCTCTCCCACCCGCTTTCATTCTTGCAGCTCTAATCCTTATGAGAATAGAGGGCGAAATGTTATTTTCCTTATTATTAGTAGAGACGTATATATATAACGCTTTTGCCAATGTTATCTTGTGAACACGATAACTAGAGTAATTTTGATTAGATTTTAACCAGTGAGGGATATATTGTAAGGGCGGTGAAAATATCGACCGAGTTTGTAGATGGGCTAACCAGCTGAAAGGGGGTGGAAATGGTGTGGGACTGAAAATTTCATTTTCCCATAATTCCTTTAAGATTGAAGATAGAATAGAAACTCAAAATAAGCGAATTATTGCCTCTTTATAATAAACAACTTCTGTATTGAAACTTTTTTTATAGCTACAATTTATTAGAAGTTATGAGCTAAAATGCCTAAAAATAGGAAAAAAAATCAGTTCTACGACTAAAAAAAGAAAAAAAAAATCAATTCGACAAATTAACACCTTATCAGAACGAACAACTTTTATATTAAAAGTTTTTTGACAGCTACAGTTGCTTAGAAGTTATGAGCTGAAAAGCGATGTTCAATTCCCCCCAATTTATCTTTTCCCCATAGCTCCGTTACGATTGAATTTGGTTAGAATATTTCAATTTGTGGAATTATCACCTTATCATAACAAACTACTTTTATATTGAAAGTTTTTTGACAGCAAGAATTACTTAGAAGTTATGAGTTCTCATCAGCCTCATTCATTTCCACTTTTTATACGGTAAACAAGTTCATATACATGGCTTTGCTCCTGATTAAAATGTTTCCGTGTTTAATATTTTTAATGAAAAAATTACCATTGTATAAATATTATAATACAGAAGTTCCTTTTCTGATCTGAAATGTTTTTAATTAAAATGAGAATATCAATTGAAAAAAGACGACTTTTTAAAACAGCCGTTTTCTCCATACATTATTATTTGTTATATAGGTACTTCAAATTTTGTTAACAATTACTGAAGTAAAAAAAAGGTTTTAAAGAATATTTTGAAATAAATAAATTAACTAGTTAATTATTCATTAATTTAAAGCATGAAAATAAATCAGTAGTTGGTCCCGATATAAACTGTTAATCGTCTACAGTTAAAATTTTCTTTTAGCATTCTTCCTTCTGGAAACAGTTCTTCGTATTATTGTTGTTCTTCAACAAGAATATGGTTATGAATTCAGTCTAAAATTAATTTTGAAAAAATATTAAAATGAGAGAAACAAATTTATGGAAATGAAAGATATTGCGGAAAAAAGCCTTGCTTAATTTTTAATTAAGTGAAATTTTAAGCAACTTTTAGGATTTGAAAAATTGAAGGTGATCATTTTCTTTTTTTAAATAAAAAGTTTGCAAGGTTTGATTGAAATCAGTCCAGTGGTTTAGGAGAAGATGTGGAATATACATACAGAGATAATTATTAGATAATTATAAGATAAAGATTGCTGGCAAATAGTTTGAGCCATAAAAAAGGTTTTAGTGAAGATTTTGTAACAATTAATTATTAAACTTTAATTAAGTAAATAGTTAATTTTAATTAATCAAACAGTTAATTTGATAATTAGTTAATTTGACAGATTACTTTAATTTGATATTTAACTAACCATGGCGGGACGATGATTTGTTTAATAAAATTAATATAAAATAGCCATAAACGATAGATACTTAAATAAGAGTTCCCTTTATCCTTTTTGATATTGAAAAATATCGCCTTAACTTTGAAATTGTTTTGGGATTTTCTGCCTGAGTATTTGGTTTTAACCGTCGGTGGAGATTAAAATTTACTGTTCAAATTGGCTGCATTCATATCCTATGCTTTAAACACACGTATTAAATTTTCCACTCACAATGTTTAATAATTTTTATTCTCTTATATGTTAAGAATTTAGTGACTATTATCTCTGTGTCTCAGGGAGTTCTCTAAATGAGCCCCTTTTAGTAGTATTTAAGTGTTTCATGTCATGTGATTTTACCATACAACAAAGTAATGTGCGCACAATTATATTGTATAACCTAGATTAAATAAATTAATTTTTAAATCTAGAGTCTTTTTTCATTCGTCTCAAGAGTCAATTTCTTGTTACTGTTTCAGATAGGCTGGCTTAATGTTATCTAGGAGATATTTTCACTGCTGAGATGTTTATTTCTTTATGACTCCTACTTGTTGAATGATTATGTGTTCAGATATAAAAAAAAATTGAACTGACCGAAAAATCTATCATAACTTTTTGGAATGAAAAATGGAATGATAAAATCTTGATATAGTAAAAAAATTAAATGTCATGAAAACAGAATCACAGAGCAAATATTGCAATGTGTAGGAACAATAAAGTCATTGGCTTTGTCTGTATTGATCAATATGTAATATTTCATGACTTTTGTAACATTAATGTAAAGGAATCTACCTTTGCCTTCAAGCTTGCCGAAAAGGAATTTTTTTAAATCAACCTGCGAATAGCAAGACGTACACCTGCAAAACGATTGATATCTGCGAATTTTTTTAGTTTGATTTCGTTATTTTGATTCCTCGCGCACGCATTCCCCCCACCGGACAGTAACAAAAAGGATATTCCTTTTCAGTGAATATCTGTAGTGAGAAGGTAAAACATCCCGTCGGCAAAATTTTCTTCTGCAACAGAGAGATTTAATAGTAAGAGGTTTCACTGTAATATTTTCTTGTCCTTCACTGAAACTGGCATTAGCTAGTTAATTCTTTGAGTTGAATTTTGTATAGAGAGAAAAGTTTTTTTTAATAAATTCCTGTCAATAAGCCAGAAGGTGAAGGTAGATTCCGTTTGCCCGGAGATATAAGGAAAAGAAAATTACTCCCTCACCCTCTCCGCTATTTCCTCTTCTAATTCCATAAGGGTTGGAGCTACGAGGATGAAAGCAGGTAGAAGAGCTTAGCTTAGGTTAGCAAGCTTAGTTTAAAAAGCAGTCGAAGAGTGAGGGATTGAAAATCATGTTTCCGCCTCTAACTTTCAAGCAGTTACAGCTATCAATAGATTTTCAATACAAAATTTGCTCGCTATGAAGAAGCGATATTTCCCCTAATTTGAATTGCCTTTCGATCTTCAATCGTAAGAGAGTTATGGGAAAATAAAATCAATATTTCCAGCCCTTTTCTTTCAACTGGATGTTCATTTACGAACTCGACCGAGATCTTCACCCTACCTGCAACATATAACTCGTCGGTTCAAATGCAATCGAAATTAGTCTAGTTATCATCTTCTTAGGAATTAGACAAAGCGTTACGTCGTGTATAAAATCGTGTCATGGGAACCATTGCATTCCCATAAGGAATTTACCTAAACATTTCTCACGCCATTGTCGTATCAAGTTTAAGTCCTTTTAACTTCTTGCTTTCATTGATTACTCGATTTGGAATGCAAAACAGCAACTGTATCTTATTTGCCATGCTGGTCGATAACGCAAATCTTAATTCTTTTATCTCGAGCATTGCTGGTTTCGTAATCTATTAGCACTTGCGGTTAAAAGCATTACGAATCCTTTTGGTTTCCGGATAACATGAGTAAACAGGCAGAAATTCGCAACACTTATTTAGACACTTAGGTTGGTTTTTTTTCGGCTGTGATTAGAAGTCAGAGAAATAGATAATGTTTTTTAATTCATTCAGCAGAAAAATTGATAAATCAGGAGAAAAATTACATAAATCTTAAGTTTTTTATTCGGCAATGAAAGTGTCGAGTATTGCTGGTTTCGTAATCAATTAGCACTTGCGGTTAAAAGCATTACGAATCCTTTTGGTTTTCGGATAACATGAATAAACAGACGAGAAATTCTGCCGCATTTACATAGGTCGTTTTCCGTCTGTGATTAGAAGTCAGAGAAATTGATAATGTTTTTTAATTCATTCAGCAGAAAAATTGATAAATCAGGAGAAAAATTACACGAATCTTAAGTCTTTTATTCGACAATGAAAGCGTCGAGTATTGCTGGTTTCGTAATCTATTAGCACTTGCGGTTGAAAACATTACGAATCCTCTTGTTTTCCAGATAACATGAAGGAACAGGATGAAATTTGTAATGTTTCTTCAGATGTTTGCAACATAATCTTATGTATACTGGACAAATAGGGGTTATTCTTAAGAATTATGTCAATTGTTTGCGATAAAAGATAACTAGCCATTGCGTATTGTTTTGCTTGAATAGGTAAGTTACTTAGGTCAAGATTTTTGAGAAGTTCCTGATAGGATATACAATTCAATGATTGTACTTTCCAACAACTTGTTGATGGTGTTGAAAGTCTGTAGGACTTTTGAATAATTGATTATCCATGGAACACTTGAAATTTTATATGATCTCAGCTATGTGAATGTAAGAGTACAAGCTCAAACAAGAGATTAACTCATGCTCCATTAGATAACATTCCGACAATTGTTCCTCTATTTCAAGAAAGCATATATGTACAACTAAGTAGTCTTGGATGAAATAAGTTACCATTTGTCATATTTGCATTCCTTAAAGAAAAAGGGCTAGAAAAGCAACGAAAGAGTTGATTAGAGTGATAGTTTTCGATAATTTAAAGTAGGACTTTTAAACTTTTTGTACTCTTTAGCCCTTTCTTTCTTCTCTTTCTTTCACAATCTAGAGCCATTTTCGAAAAGAAACATTTCTTCGCGATTTCAACGGAAATTTAATAAGAAAAATGAAACATCAATTTAACTTTTTTGTATCTTTAGCCTTTCTTTCTTCATCTTTCTTTCTAAAATTATTTCGAAAAGGAAATATTTCTCACCATTCAATGATTTAATAAGAAAATGAAACATCAATTTAACTTTTTGTACTCTTTAGCCCTTTCTTTCTTCTCTTTCTTTTCTACAACCCATTTCGAAAAAACATTTCTTCTTGAATTTCAGATTTAATAAAAAAAAAAATGAAACATCAATTTAACTTTTTTCAACCTCTTTAGCCCTTCTTTCTTCTCTTTCTTTCACATATTCGAAAAGAAAATTTCTCGATTTCAACGGAATATTTAAGAAAATGAAACATAATTTCATTTTTTTACTCTTTGCTCTTTCTTCTTCTCTTTCTTTCACAAACCCATTTCGAAAGAAAATTTCTCCCCGATTTCAACGGAAATTTAAAGAAATGAAACATCAATTAATGATAACCAAAGAAGCATAAATTAAAACAATTATCTGAAAATTCTATTGAATCTTTTAAATTAGATTATTTCCTGAACTAGTTTTTTGTTAAAGTTGAGAAGAATCTGAAGATGGGGCCTTAAAAAATTCTTCATGTCTAATTCTTTCTGTCAACACACTTGTGATCAACAACAGTTTAAGAACCCTAATTTATATGAATTACAAATAAAGTTTTCTTCGTGAATTTTAAATACTTATATTGAAATATCATTTTATGCCTGTTAAAGGTAAGTGAAGCTGATTCGGTTAAAATGTACAAAAATATGTCGAGGAAAAAATAACTACCAATCACTTTAGCTCTGCTTCCCCCCTCAAAAAAATGCGACAACTCTTGAATTTCTGGAAATGAAAGATTAATTATCTGTTAGTTTATAAATGGCAGAATTTTCTTACGCAACCTTGGAGCGCTCTATGATTTTTTTCATAAAGGCGCTAGATATCTGCCTTATTCTTAATTTGTTTAACTTACAGAGGGGTCTTTGCTACCTGTTGGAACAGAAAAAGCATGAAGTCTGAACTTCAGCCATATCACTTATTTGCTTTACCCCTCTAAATGGCCAGAAGTCGCGTTTACAGTTCAATTCCTTTGTCCTGAAAGACGTACCTACCTGCGCTTTGCCACAGGACTACACCGCAACATTCAGCCGGTGGCTATCTCCCTCCCTCCAGAGCTATCAGACTGGACGATATAATCGGATCGTTTTGTAACAATGGCCCTTGATGACCAACAACCCTCTTATCAAAATCTTGAAAGTAGATCGGAGAGTGAGAAATTCCCAGACGGTGAGTTACTCTTTCTCAGGGCCAGAGAAACACAGGGCTGTTCATGAGCCTTCAGCAGAAGAACCAGTGGGGGAAATTTGCGGCGTCACCAAGCGGACACTCGCTCGAAAATACGAAAATCCCTTCCTATAGGTTTTGATATTATTTTTTTTTGTACTTAATATTTAATGGATGCCATGTATCTCGATCTTTTTTTAACACTTCTTCAGAAGATTTTGAGTAAGAACAGTTTCATCTCAAAACCGGCGTCAAGAAAATGATTTCTCAGTAGTTTCAAATAATGTAGGAGAATCGGAATCTAGATCCATCTGCAGTTTAAAGATGAATAAAATTGTTCTTTGAGGTTATTTCCAGTTCTTTCCAAAGTGTGGCGCCTCAGCTAAATCGGAAAAAACTGCTTTTACAATTAGCCTTTCTCTTCAATTCTTTATTATTTCGTACAAAAGATGTTTCGTCATTGTTGTATCAAAATTGAAGAATACTGTTTGTTCCAGCGGCATTTATCTGAGTTCCTGTTAAGATATTTTAAAAATTTTCTTCTATTTTCAATGTTTTCACTTCACTTTTTTAAACTTTTATTTTCGTTGAAATACAGCCAATTTAAGCTTTCGTTTTCATTTTTTTATTTTTTCTCGATTTTTCTTAGTCTCTTGTTTTCTCAGTCTCCTTCGTTTCGCATGCTTTTTTTAGGACTCTGCCATTTTAATCTAATTTTTGCTTCCTGTAAAATCTTCTATTCCTTTTCCTATCACTTCTACAGTTATCTTCCCATTATCTTGCGTGGCAAGCTAACACTCGGAACTTCATCAGGTTTTACAATTTTCTTTTGGATTTAAACAAAAGTAGAGATTCTTCATTATCACATATGAATAATTGGTATTTTACATTTATATGATCTTGTCTTTTACATTTCGAGATCAGAAGTTTATTCCGATTCGGACATACTGAAAACACATGATATGTTACACCTTTGTCTTTCGTTTTCCTGCTTGATAATTTGAACAGGTAGCGACAAAGTGACATACTTGCAAATGCAAGATTTTCACAATATTTCAACAAAATAACAAAGCAACAGGAACAAATAGAAGAATGAAGAACAAACTAAGAATGAAAAATCTCAGTGGACACTCTCGGACCCCACTCTGTCAGCCCTAGTGACGTCAAAACTGGTTTCCTCCTACATGTCGGCAAATCGTAAACTTCAAAGGATGAGTGAGCCAGCCCCTTATAGTTCTCTGGCCTGCTCTTTCTGCGGATCCTAAAAGACAAAATCTCTTGAAGCTCATCACCAATAACGGGCTATTCTGTGTGATGATTTGAAGAAAAACAGGTAGTTGTCTCGCGATTGGACTCGAACCGATTTCTGAGAATACGTTATGAAAATTGATTAATTTAGAACTTTAAAAATTAACGCACTGATCCCTTGCGTATTGAATTTTGTTTATAATCATCTGTTCTTTAGATTAGTGAGTGTTTGAAAAATTATATTGGAAAATGAATCACGTAAAATTGATTTTATTTATGGAAATAACCTATTGATCCGATGTATTATTGGAAATGATGTAGCAGAAATTATTTCAATTTTATATGGTAAAATGCTTGGGAAAATATTAATGGTAAAAGATAATTTGGAAGATCGAATCGTAAACTGAGTTCTATTTACTTTAAGATCCTATCGTTTGTACTATTACAATTGATGCGATGAAATTAAATATGTATTCTATGTTGTAAAGCTATGAAGTATTGTGAAATATTAGAATTTTAAAAATTATCAAGTAATGTAACACATAAAAAGAAAAGAAATGTAGTATTGTTGGAATGTGTTCTCGACGAGATGTAGTCACAGGTTTTCCAATCAGTGGACAAAATTGTCTAGAATGGAAAAAACGTGCTTAAGGGAGGCACGCAGGGCCCGTCATACCTGTGTCCTCCCGGTGTCTCTGCTGGTGGCTTTTATTACAATTGTTTTCAAATTAAGTTTGTTTTCTGCTCATATAAATGTTTTATTTTTACACTGTAAAAAAATCCGTAAAATTTGGTTTTAAACCGGGCAGCTGGGTTGGTTGGCCAAAACCATTAAAAGTTACGAACAAATCCATGGAAGCACAACGGTTTTTTTTACCGTACAGGGACAAGTTTTTCCGTAAAAGTTGCAAAGTAAATCCGTAGTCACAACGTTTTTTTACCGTATGAGATCAAGTTTTCTCGTTAAAATTAAATCATCCAAGTAAGTGACGTCATCGGCCTTTAGGTTAAGTTGCTTTCTCCTTCTGTTCGAGTTGAGTTAAGAACGATACTTTGATGTATTATTATCGATTAGGAATATTAATTAATCAAAGGCTTTGTATTAATTTCAGTTAATCTAATTTTTTAATTGAACTTACTTGGACGATTTTCGATGCAAGATAGTGACAAAACTTCTAAGTCCTCCAGGCCAGGGGATCAGAGCCGCGTTCATAGAAACAGAGAAGGCAGTCCTCCTAGCCACTAGACCACCGGAGACTTCAAGAGTGAAGTAAAATAATCTATTTGAGTTTAAAGTCACTATAGCTCTAGTGGCGCCACTAGTGGTGTAAAATCAACTATTGCTGGAGAACTTACGCGTTTTAAGGTTGGCTTTCATAGTGACAACTTAGGTTACTGCAACATGTATAAACAATAGCGGAGATGGAACCTATTAAAACATGAAATAGATACAGCAAAATTACATTTAAGAAGAGGAAAGTTATCGTACAGAGCAATACCATATGACGAAAACAGAATTTGAACTGACGGTTTTAAACCGTTTATGAAATGGAGCGGAAAACGGTGAAAAAAAAACCGTTTTGTCAATAAAACAGCTTTAAACCATCAAATATACGGAAAAGAATCCAGGGAAAAAACCGATATTTTTTTTACAGTGTATCAACTTTCAACCGTGTGCTTGTGCAGGAGGGTGAAATCTTATCTCTCCCAGTATCTTCCGTGAGGAGAAGAACTAGCAGCCATACATATTTAAAATAATAATTTTGTTTAACATTTTTTAAAAATTTTAAAAGAAATGTTTTTCTCATGAATTTTCACGAGATACGTTTATCGTATCATTTAAAAATACTTTGAACTGAAGATTCTTACATTTTATATCCTACATTGTGTGTGGAAATGGAGCAAGAAAAAATGATATTCTAATTGGTCTAGCAGGCAAGTCCTTTCAAGCTCGACCTTCGGCATTTCTGACTGTCTGCAAATTTGTTTTGTTTTTGCAGTCACGACCAAAACGATTGCGGTTCGATTTTCTTCGAGTTTGGCATGATGTTCTTTGAGGCTCATTGAAAAACGACGTATGTGTATAGGATTTTATTTATTTTTAGATTCAGTTTTAAGATGGTAAGCAGTTCTAAGGCTTCCGTTTCAACTCAGGAACGTTTGCTGCTAGTTTTTCAACGATTCTAGAACCGACTCCATTCAAATACCATCCAAAATACGGATAATAGCAAGGGACCTTTAGTAGATTTTGTTAATACTGATAAAAGCAGAAATTGTGTAAATGTTATATTAACAAAAAGATTTTTTTTCGTTCATGAGGATATTACTGATAATCGAGGTTCTAGTTAACCGAGATATCTAGCAAATTTAAACCTTAAAGGTCCAGCATTGCCTGTAAACACACAGCCAATTTGTCTCTAAAATTGGGAATAGACTGAACCTGATGTCCTATTGTTCGCTCACTAGGATACATACTGAAAAATGTTATTAAACTACCATTTTAACACATATAGATGGCAGCCTGAGGTGCTGAAAAAAAATAAAAATAAATTGATGTTTTTCACTTGAGGCTGCATCTTTTAGCTTTGTTGTACGCTTGAGAAAACCATATATTTTATTCTTACAATGTTGAAGAAATTCTTATCCGAATATTATTATTTATAAAATTCATCTAGTTTTGACATTATAGAATTTTATCTAGGAAATTTTTTTATTTGTAATAAAGCTCAGTGCTGAATCAGTTTGATAACAAACTGCTTTTTAGTCCATAAACCACTTAAAAAACAAAATAGGAATTTTTTAAATTATTTCTATGTTTTATTCAAGAAATGAAAGTCAAAAACGATTTGAAAATCAATTTAAAAAAGAATCAGGGCTTTTAAATTAAAACCTGATAAAAAATGAATTCGAACAACTGTATTAAATCTCAGTTTTTAAAAATTAAAGCATCATTTCACTTACTTTTTCTACGAACGCGTTTTGGGATTAAGTGATTTTCTCTGCGTGTGATTTTACGTAATTGAAGTGAATCAGTCATTTAGTGAAATTTTACCCTCGTTTTATGTGAAGTAAAAGAATTTGAAATATAGTCACAGAAGTAATGAAAAGAAATGAAATTGAAGAAAATACCCTAACTACGGAACAGCGTTTAACGCGAGAGCACTATTAAAGAAGACAATTTGTTTACAGTATCCAAAAACAAGTTCTTACGAACAAATCCTTTCTAATCCATTGAGTCTAATCGCCTGAAAAATTGTGGCGACTAATTGCTTATCTGGAGAAATATTCATTTGTCTGGTATTGAATTCAGTTGCACACACTTATGTATCCACAGAGTAGGTATTTTTGTTCGTGCCATTATCAAAGGGTGTGGAAATCTCGGACTTAGACGCGACGCGTAAAAGTATTGTCAGCTGACATTTAGCCGTATTGTACCCCGCTAGACCGCTTACTTTTCTAAAATGTAGGCGACTCCATCGAGGTCATCCTATAGAAAATACCAGCTGGCTATTATTCGTGCTTTTTTTACACACACGAAACCTCATCATACCTTTCTTTATGCATTGTAAATGAGGCGAGATACCTTCGAGTGGTTGTGCTGTAAACTGATAACGGCCTCTGATGAACTCGGAGTGCATTGACTGTGAACAGATCATAACCTACGCGAAGAAGTAAAATCTATTTGCCTAGGCTAGCGATTATATATTGATGACATTATTGCCGACTATTTGAGATGAAATTAGAAGTTATTGCTCGCCTAAAGCTAACTTGCCATTCCGCTGGGACTAAGCGAAATACGTCAGGATGCAGAAGTAATACTAATAGTGTGAGACAGCTCCTCCTCTTTGCTTCGCACACAATCCCCTGTAGAGAGGGAAGCCACGGGCCAGAACCCTAGGGATTTGAGAGGGAGAGGCCACCCCAATCAGGATATAGGAGATATATATATATATATTTAATAAAGAAAACATAGAAAGAAAACATGAAAAACACGTTGTAAAAGAAAAAACCAAAATAATAATAGCAAGGAACAAAACGCCAACGTTCCGGGACGCCTATCACAAGGGAAATCCCGAGACGGCGCATGAAAAAGATTCGAGTGTTTTCCTGAACACAAAACCTCTAGCCAATATGCCAAAGGTTTGTTTCCGGAACATCGAAAGAGACAAAATAAAGTTTGAAAGAAAAGCAGCCAAGTCCAATTTAAAGAGAATAAAAATATAATAAAAGCCCAAGTCCATTAGAAAACAAAACATATAAAACCTAAGCCCCTAGTTCAACCAGCAAAAACAAAAAAAAAGAAAGTAATTCTACCCAAAAAGAAAAGAAGAAAGGTATCAAAACTCACCCAGACCAAATGCATTTGTTCTGGTTTCTGAGTTATTTTTAAATATATGTTTTGTATATATATATATATATTTCCTTATTTTCAAAAGTATTTTGTGTCCAATCAAATTGGGGCCTGTATGGTTAAGGAAGCTTCAAATAACAGTAATATTCGAAACTTCACAGTTAACAGAATTACGACTACTGAGATCATTTGGAAATGAAAGTCAGCATAACTAAGTAAATCGTTAAAGAGCATTAGCTGTATATATATTTTCAAAGTTATTATTTTATCCATGCCGAAGTGGAGTTGGCATGAGTTGAGTGCATTTAGATAATTCTCTTATAGAAAGTCTACTATGCAGTGAGTCTCAAGTGGCACGATTTCGGAAAGGATTTCTACAGATCTTCACCGATCATGACCCTAAGAACCCAAAACCCCTCTCTCGTTGCCAACTTACTTAATTTGTGAAAACCAGTGTGGTTATATTGTTGTTCTTGTAGTAGTTTGTAGAACCTTATTCCAAGTTTCCTTTTATGTCATTTGTGTTTTGTTAAGATGGT
>BGPR01032133.1:0-17659 GCA_013235015.1 Araneus ventricosus | reverse complement strand
TTTATATATCTGATGTTCAATAAATTCATAACTCTTTTTTATTGCTTGCGAAAAATTGAGTGTTTTCTTCCTCTTTGAAATTTCAAAAAATTGAGGTAGGTGGTGTTCCTTACTAACGATAATATGTTCAATTTTTATTTTAATAAATTAGTATCCTCCAGCATTTAACCTGAACCAAATATGTAAGAAAAGTAAAACAGCTTTGTATTTGCAAAACGAGAAGTGTCGGAACGTATAATCGGCTTTTCTGGTTTCATTTCGAGCGAAATAATCAATGACTTTTTTCCACAATATTGGTATGACCATCAAATGACATGAAGATGTTCACGGGCAGGCAAATAACAGAATTTTTTATGGATGTCGTCCAAAATTTGCTATATTCAGAAATTTGGTGTTGACATCTCATCCTACGTTTCATTCCTCTAGCTGTTTCGGTTTTTGAATTATAATGTTCATAAACACACTGACAGACAGACATAATTTAATTTTTTTCATTAGGAGAAAGAGGGAGACCCCGGGAGCTCTAAAACTTGACGATTCCTCAAAGTATAGACGTCGAACATTTCAGCCATTACAATGCTTTCTTTTTGTGTATTCCGAATTCTGGAAAGAAAGAAAAAAAATTATTAATTTATGGTATTATACCTACCTATAAGTGGAATGTGGTGCTTTTCAATGTGAATGTGCTTACTGAATCTCTTTGCGAAGATTTATTCATTCACACTTCCTACATTTCATTTTGAGCGACTAACACAGGCTCTAGAGCCGCTGTATTGGATATTCTTTAAAAATTTATTCTTTTTTAAGCTGCCACCTAAAGCAGAGCTTCTTTCTTAACTGTCTCACACTGTGTTATTTTTCCGAAATTCAAAACGGCTGAATTAAACTGTAAAGTAGCGTTATTTTTGGAAGGTTGAGAAGCTGGATTGTAGAAAAATGAGAATATATTAAAGCTTTTAAGATCTGAGGTGCGTAGAATTTGTAACCAGTTCATAATTTAAGTTTAATCACATTTAGTCGATTATTAAGTTCGATTAAAGTAGATTTTTAACATTAGTTAGATTTCATTCTTTGTTGAAAATTCATTGAGTATTGCAGCAATTCTAACTTTTTATTTAAGGGTTTTGTATTTGAACCAGTTTTAAAATATTTCTGTCACTATTTATTTGAACATGAGATATTATGTAAAATTTATGACCTGCTATAAATTTCTTCATTTTTTTACCTTCTCATATACGAATTTTGCAAAGAGAAAATTTTGTAATTGGCGAAAAATTATATTTCGGGATTCTAATAAATAAACATGTTTCAGACCTTCGTAAGTAAAATAATTCATTTTTGCAGTTATTTCTGCCTGTATTAACTCAAACACGCAACGAGCTACAGGCGTGACATTTGGTATTCGAACTTTTCACCAAATTTGCAGTTTCCTGTCAAGTTTTGGTCGAAATCCTTTTCCCAGAAGTTTGTCTGTTCGTCTCTACATGTTCCAGCGAACAACATGGGAAATTATAGCTTAGTGACACAATATGACGCTTTTTTGTGCTAAGTAGTATAATGAAGAAAATCGAGTTCGCATTTCGGACATCTTTCTTCGAACGATTGGATCCGAAATTTGATAAATAATACTTTTGGTCAGAAGACCTGATACCCAATTTAATTTAAATAGGTCAATGCGTTTTAAAACTATTGTGTTCACACACTCGAAGAGACGGATCGATAGATGAGCAATTCACCGACGAATTTGGTTCAAAATTTGATATAGATCTACAATTTTGATGATAACATTGTGTATCGAATTTTATTCGTGTATCTGTACTTTTTTTTAGATATCGTGTTCACATGACCACGGAATGAATGACAGACAGATTTTATTTAATCCATTCAACCATTTGCGATCTGGAGTTAAAGTGTTGACATGGGCAGATAACCGAGTTCCTATAGACGGATTTCGTCCAGACTTTGATGGGAAACTACAAATTTAGTGAAAAAACTGTATACCAAATTTCAACCTAGTAGCATAAAGCGTTTTTAAATGAATGGGATGAAAGACAAACAAACATACAGAGACACATTATTTCAAAAATGTATTTTTTGGACTTACTTAGTTCTGAAATGTGAAGAATCGTCAAACTTTGGAGGAGAAACTTAATTCTCTCAAAGACGTTATTCGATATATTGATTTTTTCACTGATTTCAACAAGGTTACGAAATCTTTTATATGCATTACTAATGATTATCATAGCATTAAATGGTTTTTCAAAATCAGAAAATTCGTCGAGTTTATTCTGCGGCTCAAGATTAGATTTTAGGTTTTTATATGTTTTCTCATGCGTGCTGATGTTAGTTTTAAATTTTTTAGAGTAGGTCATGTTTTTTTTAATTTTGACGGTTGGAAATGATGGACATGGACGCCAAGGGGTCAGATGCCCTATTTCATTGCAAAGCATGTGCACCGTCTAAAGGGGCTGTCTCTTATATAGGTTAGTAGCAAATGCTGAAAAATAACACTGCTTCGGACCGAACCGTAGTCTAATAGTTACACTATCGTTAATTAAATTATTCTTGATTACATTTTTATAATTAACAGCATAATTTAAAGGAGAAGATTAACTCTCTCCAAGATATGTTTCGATATATTGATTTTTTAACTAATTGCAACAAGGTTGCGAAATCTTTTAAATATATTGCTAATGATTATCACAGCATTCATTTGTTTTTCAAAGTCAGAAATTTCGCGGAGTTTATTCTGCGGCTCAAGATTAGCTTTTAGGTTTTCATATACTTTCGCATGCGTGCTGATGTTAGATTTAAATTTTTTACCGTTTGTCATGTTTTTTATTTTTAACACTAGGAAATGATGGACATCGACGTCAAGGGGTCAGATGCCCTATTTCATTGCAAAACATGTTCACCGTCTAATCCGGCTGTCTCTCATATAGGTTAGTAAAAATGGTGAAAAATAGCTCTGCTTTGGGCAGGAGCCGAATAATAATAGTTACACTGTCGTTAATTAAACTATTCTTGATTACATTATTGTAATTAACAATATAATTTGCATTTTCTGGAGATTTACTCCATATATCGACACCTGTCGGGGATTTTCTTTGTACTAAATTTTTGTATGTCATGTAAAAATCTTACCAATGATCATGAATTTTGCATGAAGTGTTAACCTCGCATCGCATTATATAATTGTATCTGATAAAGTCTGGATATCTATTTCTGGGCTGTTAAATTAAAAATAGTGTTATTGTCATTTCCTTCGTATGTGATATAAAACCGCGAGCTTTATAATATGCAAAGCTAAACGTTATAAGATTAGATTACTTAATACTGTACGATACAGTAGAAGAATCAGAACTTCAATGGCAGTGAAAGAAATACAAAGTATTGTCGACCCTACTCCTCGGCCTACTCATAGGAGCTCAATCTGCGCAGTACTACAATATCAATACTGAAAATTAAGCTCTCTTTTAGGGCTATGGGCTCCATTAAATAAACTCACTTTTCTCCACATTTTCCTTGTTCATTCCTTGTTTTCTTGTTCACTAAGGAGGAGAATATGCAGAGTATTTACGCTTGGATGTCATCAACGATAGCTGCACCCTCATTTGAGGATATTGGAATTCCACATTTCCAACGGAAAACAACATAAATAACGTCATGTTATATATTTTGTAGGGATAAATAGAAATTTTATTGTTGCATATTGTATATCCTGGATATCTCATTTTGATTCGTTTTATTATATTGGGGAATTATGGCAAGTACGTTTGGAATAAATCGATGATCTATGCAAATAACTAATTATTCGCTATATATTCCATGAGATGAGAACGGTATGTTTAAAATATTTTTAAAACCTTTTATCAAACACAGTTTAAACAAATTACAAATTTGTAATATTGCAAAATTTTATTTTTCCTTTTGTATATGAAATAATAAAATTTCGTTTTATTTTTGTGCTATTGCAGTAGCATTTTTACATGCTTATGATATGTAATAATCTGAAAAATTATGGATTATTCCACCAAATTTTTGTTTTCCCGAATCTTCATAAATTTATTGAAATGGTAATGAAAATAATTTGAGGAGATATAAATTTATCTTTCGCTATTGCTGTCGAATAACATTACCTTTTTTGTATTATTCTTACTTATTTTGCACTTTTATAATAATTTAATGTGACCATTTTTTAAAAATATAAAATTAGTATATACTTATAGGGAAAAAAATTGGAAGCGCGTTAATTTTATTTTCAAAGTTAACAAAAAAAATAGCATTCGCACATTCCGTTTGATACATGCAATAAATAAAACTAAGTATACCGGAAATGAAGATGAGATATAGGTTAGAACGATAAAAATTTTCTGATGTAGATCTACGTCTCTCCATAGTGGTCTAATGGTGCGTCGGGAAAGGAAAAAATTATGACGCTTTTTGCGCTCAAGTTAAACGCTTATCACTCCGCCACCAAAGCACATAGACAGTTGGTTTTAGATTTATTTAAGAGTGAAAGGGGCACTTTTGAGAATTCAAAAAGAATTTTAGAATTTGAAATTAAAGTTTAGTCACAGTCGAGCTGCGAAAGTGGTCAAAATAACGAAGCAATTTGATGACGTCACAGCGACCGATGCGCGCGCATGCAGACTATCAGGAAATTCATTTACCGATTGGTTAGATTTTCTGTTATTTCAATTTTAAATTAGGATGTTCCTGGCAGAAAATAATATTTTTTTAGAATATATAACTCGTGAAATATATTAACTTGTTATTTTAGTTCCTTTAGAAGTGACGTTAAATTTATTTTAAGATAAGTTCCAATTTAATACGAATGAGATACAGTTTGCCTTTTTACTATTATATTGCCACCTTACGAAATGTTTCCTAGACTCAACTGGTTTGAGTACTTTAAATTAAGTACCATTTTTTAATATTGGGCAGAGGAAGAGGATTCTTAATATATTTCTGATGCATAGAAATTTGTTCATATATTTCTGCTAATTCTTGTTGCGTCAACTAAATTATAACAATGGTTGACAATGAGAATAACTCATGTTTTAATAATATCATTTTAAACATCAAATGAATATGATATCTAATTTTAACTGCAGAATAATTACTTATTTTATATTTTAACTTTTTTATTTTGATTCAGAATTATATGACTCGACACTCGAAAGTGTTCATCGACTGCAGTAATTTAACTGCCATATTTCCAATCGAGAGCTTCATTCACTAACCAGTTTCATTTAATTAAATAATAACTCTCTAAATATACAATGAATTAATTATCAATTTTATTTAAAATATTAGTTTAAACTACAAATTACTTTTAATTCCCAATGTGTCATATACAGGAGAAACTTAATTCATTTTTTGTTTTATTATCATAATGTTAAACTCGATGGGCTTTGATGTGCTGTATGTGCTTGAAAATGCTTGAACATATCCGAGAGTAATTTGTCGCTTTGAAGTTCTCCCTTTCCAATTTATTCTCCCATAATTTTCGGCGATTTTCATCTTTTCGGAAGCTGAAATTTAAATCTAAAACATTATTAAATTAAAACTGTATCTAAATAAAACGAAATCATTTTTGAATTCGTTACTAAAATTTTCAGGCATAACCACAAAATTAAAAATAATAACGTTTATATCTGTGAACTTTTTGAAAATATTAAAGAGATTATACATTAGCAACCAATTTTTATTTGAACTCGTGATTAAATCGTTTACTTAACTCACACTGAGGTAGCCAAAATGCGCGCCAATTTTCGTTTAAATTGATCTTAAAGTTAAAATAATATGTAAATATATACAAAAATATAATAAAATTTACTTACCAATGGAACGTTATTGGTCCTCCTTTAATGAATTTCTGCTTACATCTAGATTACAGCAGATTTTGACCATTTTTTATAAATTACGGCAGCTCTTCAAGAACGATTCCCATAGATTAAAACTGAAAGTTCAGTGGGGAGGGATCGCTGGAGCCTACCAGTCACGTGATAAAAACCAGTTTTATCTTGGCTTCAGCTCGGCGATAGTGATGCGTGTTCCAAGGGTTAGTACTTCTATGGTTTTAGTTTCATTTAACAAAGAAAAGTAGACATTGAAGATTGCAAAAATAATTTAAGAATTTATAATTACGGTTTTGTCATAGGCGAGTTGCAAAGTTAGTAAAGTCTAATAGTCACAATAGAGTTAATAGTCACATAGAGCTACTCTACTCGAAGAAGTCGCGGTTGAGTAAGGTAAGTAAGAAACTAATGGGAATTGGATGTGTGCCACCAGTGGCGTTACACCGGCATAAGCTAGTAAGGTAAGTGAGTCTACACCCCTCAATCCAAGCGGCCGTTTCGCAGAGACAGCCTCCTGTCGATTTTTCCTCTTTTTTTAACTTATATTAGTACGCATTCTTTTCTTTATTTACTTCGACCTCGCTTGCAATGCCAAAGTGTACAATTATCGCATATTCAAGTAATTCGAAGATTCATATCTATCGTCAAATACACACAGCCGATTTTTTTACTGATTTGTGCATTCTAGCTAGCAGCTTTAATTTATACTAAAACAACCATTGGGAAGAAGACAATTCTCATGTCGAGTATTGATATATGTAGAGAGGTAAATGAGTCTGTAATGCCATCTATGTGCTATTAGGTTAAGTGAGGAGATTGAATTATGTTTCACAATGAGAGAAATCGGTTATGGAAAGAAATGGACTCTTTCTAGGTACTTTGAATTCTTATTTGCGGCTTTTATCTGAGAAGTAGTCAAGCACGTTAAATTTCCGATGACTCTATCGGTTTGAACTGGTTATAAACGATTGGCTAAATTTACACCAGTAAAAAATACCTTATTTCAAATTTAAGTTGCTTTTTCAGTCGAACGGTGTTTAAAATAATATTCTACAGAGCAAATAATATTATTTTACAAAGTGTATTCATGGACTATAATCTAGGAATAAGTGGTTGATAAATTACACATGCCAACACATCTTTTGGAACTGATTTTATGTGCAAAGTACCAGTCAAATTGGAATATCACCCTCGGTTAGTTAGTAATAAACATTTGAAAATATCTAAATGAATGTTACCACTTTTAATATTGAAAAAATTTCTATATAAAATTTTAAAAAAATTGTTATGTTAGGCGTAAAAGTGTTCTTCTATGATTTTCTTTTATATAAAGCCTCGACTTTTTTGTCTGGGCTGGTGAATAAAAACTAGTCTTGTTTTCATTTGGTACGGATGTTATGTGAACACGTGAATGTTAAAATATGCGAAGCTAAAAGTTCTAAGATTGGATTATTAGTAGTGTCGGATACAACAGAACAGACGTGGAAGTGAAAAAAACGCAAACTACTATTTACTATCTCTCCACGGCCTCCTCATAGCCCAAAGAAGCAAGCAAGTTTCTGCAATGTAACCGCGCAATACTACAAAATAAGTACTTGAAATTAAGCCCCCTTCACGGCTATGACCTCCATTAAACAATCTGTTCACATTTCGCAATATCTGAATTTTTGTCAAAAATGTAATATTATTAAAAGTCGAGTTAAGTTTTATTCTTGACTTGTTGATGTAGCTAAAGTGGAGGATATGTAGAAGATTCATATTTAAATATGATAAACGATAGCAGCGCTCCTATATGCGGAAATTAGAATTAATTGCTTCCAGTCTCTCACCCATTTTCAACGAAAACCAAAGTAAATGACGCCATGTTGGATTTTTGATATGGGTAAATGGAACTTTTATTGTTTCAGATTGTGTGTTCAGCAAATTTTTTATTGATTCGATTTATTGTATTAGCGAGTTATTAAAATTACTTCAGGAATAAATCGATGATATCCGCAAATACCCTATTATTCAGCTTTCCTCCAGATGAGAACAGTATGTTTAAATTATTTTTCAAAACTTTTACGAAATGTGATTTAAATGAATTACAAATCCGTTATATTTTTAAATTTAGCTTCGCTTTCGTATATTAAATATTGAAATTTAATTTTATTGTTGTGCTCTTTCAGTAACATTTTAAAATGCTTATCATATGAAAAAATCCGAGAAAATATGCATTATCCCTTTAAAATTTGTACTTTTGTAGATATGTCCCCGAGTAATATGACTTGGTAATAGAAATAATTTTAGAAGATATTAATTAGTCTTTCATTATTACTGTCGAAAAACATAACTTAATTTAATTATTTTTACTTATTTTAAGCTGCTATGATAATTTAATATGGAAGTTTTTTAAAAATTTAAAATTAATACACACTTATAGGGAGAAACATTAAGAACGCGTTCACCATATTTTCAAAATTAGAAAATGTGTAACTAAAACTAAATAACGGGGAAATGAGTATATTGATAAAAAAATATGTTAATCCTACGAAACAAGTTTAGTAGTAAAACATTTCATTTACCCTTTTTCTAAATTTTTTTCTCATATATATCTGAAGAATGTACTGATTTTAGCAACAATTGATTTTTTGGGTATTTTGATAAAATTCCACTTAAGTAAGGTGCAAATTATATTTCATAATTAGCATGCACTTTAAGGTTTCAATATGTACTTTGTTTTATCATTGTTGGTCATTCACCAGAAAACATTTTCGGTACCTCTGTTGTTCCTGGGAAACGCAGACAGTATTATACTAATTTACCGAAATCCTTATTCGTAACATCATTTTCATTGAATTCTGCAAATATTTCATTTTTTGTGTTTGACAATGGTACTGAATTTTGTCTCCAATGGTCAATAATTTCTTTTGTAGTATAGCGCAGAACAAAGGATGTTTCGTCAAACATTTCTTCTTCAACCAAATTGATTTCGGAAGAATTTTGAACAATTTAATCACTGCAAACCTGAGTGATGTCATGGGTATTTAATAATATCAAGTTAAATTTTTCCTGTGCTGAAAATATCCTTCTCACTCCTCTAGATAGTGAAGACATGTCCCTTAAAATACCACCAATTTTTTGAATGAAAATAGAAGTTTTAATCATACTTTCTTCTTCTACCGTGTTTAAATTATGTCGCGCTTGTAATAGAATGAAAAAGTTTGCTTTTCTCTCCACTAGCTTTGTTTTTAGTTCGAAGTAGAGGATGCTTGTTTCTAGAAACCTCCTATCCTTCTATTTTCAAAATAACATTGCGGAGTATCGATGACATGACCATCTCCTCGCCCGTCCCCACTTAAAACCACATAAAATTAAACATAATTTAAGGTGGTATTTTTGTATGCAATAATTAAATTAAAGTCCATGTTATGCAGTTTCACATTAAGTACGAAAATTATATATGTATCGTGTAGCTGGAAAAGTGGCCCTCTCCAAATAAGAAATGATTGAGAAAAGTGGATTTTCTGTCACATCTAGTCAAAATGAGATTTGAAAAATAAGTGGCATGGCATTCGAAGCGTTGCGGCTATGAATTCTTGGTTTCAATTCATAATGTAGAGATATTAAGAGGGTGAAATGGACTTAAAATCTTTGAAAAAACGTATATCTGAAATGTGGTGATGAATACTTTTGCGGCATATGTTTGTTTTGATGTCGAAATTTTAATCTCCTTTAAAATAAATCTTCTTTAAATTTACCTAAAGTTTAATTATAACCACTTTTTAAGTTATCTTATTTTTTCTATTTAAATTCTATTATTAGAGTAACTGCCATTTTAACTTGACGAAGTTGGATTCAACCGGCTGTAGCTTCCCTTTTTCTAAACCGATATACAAATTCAAGTCTATGTAGTAACATCTTTTTTACGCTGTAGTTCATTTCTGTCAACACGCATTGCCATTGCTTGGCAGTTTTCACTCATGAAGAAGGAGTGGATTTCACTTTTGAAGACCTTACTATATCGCTTTAAATTCAAATAAAATATTTTAGATTTTCTACGACTGCCTGCTCTTTTCAAGATGTTTGCTCTACACTTCACATAAGGGAAAATCTTTTCATGTACATAGAATGAATATTTGTGTTGTTTGTAAAATTTTATTACGTGTTTGAATGAAAATAGTGTTGAAAAATATGAATCCGACTTACGGCTTGTCACTCGGACCTGAACTCGGTCGTAAGTAGAAGAGATCCTGTAACTTGAATTGAAATGCGTTATAAAATGTTATATGATTTTTGTTGCTACATTTTGACATTTGACATTGGGTTCCTGCTTTGTAGACTAAGGCAAAATCAGCCTTCTGCATCTCTATTGGAAAAGTACGCCGAAATTATTGTAATGCATAATTGAAAACCAAGCATAATCTTCAACCCTTAACTCTGTTGAATTCCTTAAAAGAGTTCATTAACGTGGAGTTGCAGTCCAATGAGAAACGTAACTTTGCATGCTTTCGCGTTATTTTTCTTCTTGCCAAAAGCGCAATGAATCCCAAAAGGAAACTAGTGCTGCACCTTTTAATGCGTGACAACGTCAGCGTGAATCGATCCATTTAGAGGCCTTTAGTGGAGACCGAACGTCCTTCCGGCGCAGCTTTTTGAAGAGAAAAAATTGTAAAAACATCCTTAAAACGACGCGATTTTTTTCGACGAAACCACTATCTTTTTCTTACATGTTTGGTACATTTTAAATACTGGAGAAGACTTATTTACTGGAGTCAAATTGAGCGTATCTGTTAATTAAGAATTTATGACATTAATTTTTCAAATAATAAGAAATATTGAAGTTTAAAAAATAAACATTTTTATCATTCTTATGAAACGATTTTAATATTGTTCATCCCATGTCGGTACTGCGAAACTTTGACTTTATACCGAAGATATAAAATTTGAGAAATAAATTTATTCATTACTTCTAATATTAATCAAATATGAAAAAATAAATATACACGTTTGTGAAGATTATCTTCTGTTTAAATCTTCTGTTTCTAGCTCTATGTAGTCATTGATAGATTAAGACGGAGTACAAAGTATTCGACACTTCAGAAGACTATGGATTTATTTTCTTTTGACAGCAGCTCGGGTCTTAAAAGTTAATTTAACTCTGTGACTGCTTATCCCGCGATTTCCGCGGGTTGAAATTAAGTCAATTTTCTCCTGCATTTCGCCATTTTCGAAAACTTTTTTTGTAACTTAGCACGATTACAAAGTTGAACCGTATTTTAGTAATAAAGTCTTGCACATAAATAACAATTCGCTTCATTAAACCGTATTTGAACACATTTGCGAGCGTTGAATCTAATTAGCGATTTTTAAAAATTCTTCAGTCAGAGGATGTAGCTTCCTCCTTGTTTTATTTTATTTCTAAAGACATTCAGACTAGCTGAAAGCTAAATAACTATAGTTCAGATATTTTTTATATTATGTATAGGGGAAAATTGCCAAATTTGAATTATCTCGCCATTTTTAATGTATAGTGATAGAAAAGAAATTTAATAATAAGCAAGTAATACAATTTTTTAAAAAATTATTTACTTTCAGAACAATGTAACCAACTTTTATGAAATGCACCTGAAAGTAGGAAAAATAGCTCAAATAATTTTGTCATCGGTGCAATAAAGGAATTTGGTTTCCTGTGTTGGACCACCTTTTTTCTAAATAGGATTACCAATTTCTTCAAGCTGAATTAAAATTAAAATATTTTTTGATTCTTCATTTCAGAACAGCACACAATATCTGATCCCAAGTAAGACATTTTATGAACTGTATCAGTTCTTCTTCCTCACATAAGGTAAAAAACTCAGTAAATCTATCTGGAAGGATCTATTTATGGTAACCGGAGTTCCAAGTTGGTGGAAACAGGTGCAAACGTCACACTTTCAAGAACAGACTTGGCAAAACAAATTGAAGGAATAACTTCTTTACACGACTCCTAACATTTCTTTAAAGTCTTCTACTGGCGAAAAAGCAGATATTTACGGGTAGCTGGATAAAACAATCGAATGTGGATCCAGGAAATTCCAACATCGAGTCCAAGTAGCTGATATCACAGATTTATGTATATTCGTTCTGTATTTTGTTCAAAAATTTAAATTTACTGTATTTCTGAAAAATTTTTTGAACTCTTTGTAAATTTTGGAACCAATCCATCGAAAGATTGACGGTCTGTCGGTCCGTCATGTTTGGGCGAGTGAAAATTCTAACTGAAAAACGCAACATGCTAATTAAATGGAAATTCCAATGTGTTCTACTCGCTAAAACTGTACATCAGTATCAAATTTTGGTTCCAATCGGAAGAAAGTAAGATGCTTACTGAAGATTCTGTACACTATGCTACGAAGCACGGTTGAAATCTACAAGTTGGAGCACACTCTAATTAAAACGGCGCCAGCGCGCCAAGTCGCCAAAGCAAGATGGATGAATGGTAAACAAACGTGCTTCGGTCACAGTTAAAAGTTAATCGTTTAAAGTTGAATCATTTTTCGAAGACATTTTTTGCGTTTGTGGTTTGTCGTTGCACTATCTCCCGTTTTAAATGTAGAATTTCAACAGAACTACTAGCTTTCCTAGATCATTCGATGTAAGGAATCTGTTTTTTTAAAAATTATTCTAATGAAGCAGGGGAAATTCAGATATTTTTCAACTTAAAAAACATCAGTTGCTTCGCTTTCGGCAAAGTGGGAACCTAGTAGCTTCGATAGCTTAGTGAATGTACGGAATCAGCTTCTTTTAATTTCTCTAATGAAACAGCAGAACGAGTAATAGTAAAAAAATTAAAACTTATAACTTGGTTTATAGCACTTGGGAGGAAACGCTCTAAAAATATGAAAAAGAAAAATGAACAATGCGGCACATCAAGTAAATCATCGCGCAGGTGAAGACAGCATTCCAAATGATAAATTCCGAAATATGACCAAGCAACATCAAACATTCCATGCAAACGATTTTTATTATAAGGCAAAGAAAAAATCTCTCAATTATGTGATCGGAAAAATATATAATCACTAAATAAACCCAAGTTCTATTTCCCATTTCTTTACTTATTGAAATCATCCCAATTAAAATATATTTTATTATTTAATAAATATTTTTAAGTCTTATAAAAATCCGCGTAGTATGTAAACAACTCAAAAACGCGAAACACTTGCCATGACGTATGCGATCTAGCGGATGGGTTGCCATTGCAACTAATCCGCTCGATTCCTCGAGTAACCATATTGGCGACGAAATCGCGTGTGTTCCAACTTGAAGATACAAACCCGAAGCACATAAAGCGCCATATGTTAGAATGTGAGAAAATAAAGGATAGAAAGTCCCGCTATTATTTTTCTTCATTCTAAATCATTACATTCTCACTTAAAAACTAAAAACAAGTCGACCAAAACTGTTTCCAGTCGTGTCTCGCATTTCCGAAGGCCGTCCCTGATGTAAATCATGGGTAGTTAATAAATAAATCTCTTATAGATGAAAATCCGTCTTTACAAATATTTCTTAAAGAAGAATCGTTGTACATCTTGCAATTAAGATTTCAAAAAATTATGTCTCTTCCTGTGATAGCAAAAGATGAAACACTTCATGTTTTGCTTTCCAAGTTGGGAAGTTTTCATTTCCATGCACTTGCTGCTTGCTGATAGTTTCGGATTAAGCTTGTCCTCTCTCTTCGTAGCTTTAAATCTCCTTTTTTACGAAGAACATCATTTATCGGCACATCAATAAATAATGTGTGGGGTAAAATTTAATGCTTGTATTTTTCTGACATTATTTTATTTTATGCGATTGTCGGAAAATACAGAAAAAAAGCAAAATTGCTATAGAGAACGAAAGGAAGTAACGTGTTTAGTTTTGCATTGCCGCCACTGTTTGGCCATAGATGACGTCAGACCCGTTAGTTTTTCTCGCGAAATCTGAGAAGCGAGCTTTGATTGCAAATAATTATTTTAAAAACTGCCTAGACATTTTTTTGAAAATATTACTGTTCATTTAGAAGCATTTTAAATCGATTAAAGATATAAAAATGTTGAATCTCCCCATTCGTGTGGCATTTTAAAATGCACATTATGTGTGGGTATGATAGCACGAATTAATAGAAATAAGTAAAAATTCAAAAAGGTATTTATTTTCTGATTACATAGAGTTCTCCATAGTCGTCACAATATCCGCCCCAAATATTTAAAGAAGAATTGACTCAATAGGGAAAAAACCGCCTATCACACTGTTTGAAAGTTTCAGCAGTTGTCTCAGGATTCCTAACCCCACTTTCCCATTTTGCATGCTATAGTTTGAATTCTGATTTCAATTTAAACACAAACTTTTAAAAAACTGTTGTGCTTCAATGCTACATGAATAATACCATTGTCATTGAGATTGCGTTCTTCAATCGTATAAGGCCTTCCAGAGGAGATGTCCGCTATTAAAACATGGGTTAAACTTTAAATAAAGTTCCGAAATAAAATTACTAATAATAAATATAAATATCCCTTGTCTAAACTATTCGTCTTAATTGCTTAAAGGAACTTTTTCTTTAGTTATTTCCTTGCCGAACAATCTAGGAGTTCATTCAGTTCACTATAAACGTCGTCAGATGCAGTGGTCTGAAAAGGTAAGTATATTTCGTAAAATGATATTAAAAAATGTAGTTAATATTGGTACAATGGTTCACAATCATTTTTGGAGAATGAAGGGACGTACAAACGTTTAACTGAGGATTTTGGTCACGAGAGTATTTTAGAGGATTTAGATACTATTTCCTGGGATTTCTTTCGGGTGAGCTTTAGAGACATTAAATACAGCAGTTGTTAGTCCCAACTTTTTATTTATATCTTGACTACGGGACGCAGCACAGTTGAAATACACAAAATTGTTTATATTTTATGAAAAATGAATGAAATTTTTAGAATGCAGTTTGGCAATAATTTCCTTTTCGGCTTTACCAGTGCTATTTAAAAAAATAGTATTTTCGCCACTAAAGTTTTTCCTATCTTGTGGCAACTCTTTACTCTTCAACTGATTTTTTAAAGGTTTTGTTAAATTCCTCAATTAATTATTCCCTGTTTGTAATGATTAACTGAATTGTTAATTGCTTTAACTTTTTATGCAATTTGTTTAATGGTTCTGTATTTAATCATTTTTAATCCTCTGAGTGGTTCGGTCTCCCTTGTAAAGCGATTCGAAAAGCGATTGTTCGAAGACCCCTTATCTGTTTTAAAAGTGCGCCCTCCTCCGAACAGAACATGTTCCAAAAGCGCAGAGGATTCAGTCTCTTCCCCCCTCTGATCCATGGGCAATCAGCAACCCCTCGAAGGGACTAACCACAAGAATCCGTTCTATTCAGCTAGGAACCGATTCAAACTAGCCCTTACTGCTTTCGGAGAGCCCACCTGTTGTGTGATAAATTAACACTTCAGGTCTTCGAGATGGGCAGTTGGGATCTATTTTCTGCACATTGCTCGTGTCAACAACACCAAATGACAAAAATACACACCGGTTAGGCGCGTATACCTATTTTTCATGTTTTGAATATCTAATAAAGTGAACATTATTGAAGCTGCATAAAAGTTGATGATTTATAAGATATTTGTGATTTAAATTTTTTGCCGTTTATTAATATTTGTATTTTAGCTATTGGCTGCATTTTATATTAGTAGTTTTTTTATATCCGTGACTTCACTTTATTTACTCGTCAGCATATTATTCTATGAATTTAAAATTAATTTACTAAATTTTAAGGATTAAAAATAATGCCATTATATATATATATATATAATATATATATACATATATTCAAAAATTAATCAAATATTCATATATTCAAATTTTAATATACATATATTAAAAATTAATTAAATATAATTAAAAAAGACATCAAAAATTAGTAAAAAATAATTATATATGTATAATTATTTTTTACTAATTTTTGATGTCGCAATAAAAGTTTTCATATTGCTTCTTGATTTAGTACTCCGTAAAAGGTAGAAAATTGAGAAACGATCACAAATATAAACAGTTTTTAACTGTATTAATCCGTTTTGTATGCACATAAATACTTATTATATGGATAGTCGCATAATAATCTGTATTCTATAAAACCGCCTGTAATAATTAATACATATGAAGGATTAGAAATAACTTTCTTATCCCCTAAATAATGTTTTAAATTAACTAATACTACAAACCTTTTTTACTGAAACTCTTGTACTATATGCTTGTTAAGAGCACGAGTTAATAATTCTCAAAATAAAGTTTACGTTTAGACTAAATGTTAGAAGAAATAACGTATACATATACCGTTATTTAGCACGCAAGATATTATCTTTTATTATAATAAACAAAAATTAATTCACCTAGATTAGCAAAATTTGAAACTTTATACTATAGTACCGGTCATAGAGCATCCCGTGGCCAAATTTTCAAAATTAAATTTAATTCTTTATTTATAACTTTTTTATCGAAAAGAAAGGTATATTAGAGTTTAGACAGGGAGTTTTTTCAGCCTATTTAAACGAAAATTGGACCCTTATCTACAATTAGGGTTGCGTTTAGGAGTTACCGTATTCAGAAACACGAAGTGTAAAACGAGGAGATATATCAAAATTCGAATTTACAATTAATGATTACAATACTTTCTCTTTGTATACTACGTATACGAGAAGGTAAAAGCAATCAACATTTTTTCAATCAATTTTACGAAAATGGGCCTTGGTACGAAGTACAAAATTGTTGAATTATTTTCTACAGATAGTTTTTTACAAACTTGGTAAAATCGAAAGAATAGGGAGGAAAATCTACCACATATTCGAAATTAATCAGGTTCCCTTTTGTGCTATTCAAAAACAGTTTTGGGCCTTTTCGTACTAAATATAAAGGGAATTTTATAAGCATAAAAATGACACTTTATTCTTTATACAAAATTTTAAAAATTAAATTATATATCTCATTCATGTATACCATACTACTTGGAAAATAAATATCTTGTTTACAGTTTTATAATTATCCATTCACGTTCAGAATGAAAATAAAAACGTGTAGATAAATCTGAATTATATAAAAAAAATTATACTTTACAAATTACAGAACACGCACACACATCCAAGATATTGCTATAAAACACATTATATAGTATGTGATGGTGGAATTTGGAAATAATTCAATGCCTGAGACTGCTATTATTTTTGGAAGAACTGTCCTTAAGCTTGTTAATATCGGATATATCAAAGGTTTGTAACACATAATAGTGGATTCTTGTCTCATAGCATTTATTAAAATTCACCTCAGAATTGGTATAAGATTTACCAAAAGCACTGGAATTTAAGCATTTAGATTTGATCACATATTGAATAATGCTTAATAGCAAATCAGCAAAACTGTAATGGTTCAAGGAACCAATGCATAAATGCAGTCTCTGAAGTAAGAAATAATATTTTCTTAGAAATAGTTTTGGGTTCTAGGAAGAAATACAAATTTTCAATGATAATTGAAATAATCTCTACACAATTGAGCTGCAGATAATATCAAACTCTCAATAGGATTAGTATCAGCAGTATACAACGATGTTCCCCGATACAGTGCTTTTAACAGATGGTTATGTCTATCTGTACATGAAAAACATGTGACATAAACAGATAGAGAATCGGTTTGAGAAAGGTCGTAGCAGAGGACTGGTATATACAGTGGCGATTTTTCGCACAGGTGTTAGAGGCGCTCGCCTCGTGCATCTAGGGGGCCTCAAAACCTATTCGATCTATATCGTAATACTAAGCCGA
>BGPR01032132.1:0-17660 GCA_013235015.1 Araneus ventricosus | reverse complement strand
TTTTTTTTGAAATTTTAACGTTTATAAACAAAATTAAATCTAAAAAACAGTCGGTGTTTGTTGAAAAATAATAACTAGACATTTTGTCCCATTTTAAAGTAATTACTTTTGAACTCTAATTTCATAATTTATTCTACTAGCAAAACGTAGTTATTAGCGAAAATCGCTCTCTCTTTGACTTCAAATCGTATTCTCAACTCAAAAAATTTATGAAAACCAGAAAATAGTTTAAAATAAATCGTATACGAATCGCATCGAACGATGTTTTAGCGAAATCTATCCTCTCCTCTCAGAGTTCAGCTGGCTCAACGGTTAGCGTCCCCGCTTCGGAACCGGGAGGTCGCGAGTTCTATCCTGGGTTGTGTTCGTGTTCTGTTTTTGCTATAATTTGCAATGAGTTTGACACGGCAAACTTGCTGCAAGTTCGTTTCATGGTGACTTCGGAGCTTTCGTTAACTTGCTGCAAGCTTGCACACTTGTCATGACAAATTTGTGGCAAACTTGCTGCAAACTAAAATTGCTATCTGTGTATGCCTTTTGGTTTATCAGGAGCCTCGGGTACTTTTCAGAAAATAATGAATAATGTTCTTAGAAGTCATTCTAGTTATGCTCAGGCTTACATCGACGATATTATAGTATATTCTAAAACATGGGATGAGCATTTAATCCATTTGAGGAATGTACTGCAAGAATTGGAAAATGCGGGATTTTCAGTAAAATTAAGAAAATGTACTTTTGCAGCCAAAGAATTACAATTTTTAGGTCATAAAATAGGTGGTGGTAAGCATGCCCCAGACGAGGAAAAAATTGCGGCAATAAAACGGCTAGAAAGGCCAAAGACGAAAAAGGATGTAAGATCGGTCCTAGGCTTAATGGGATTTTATCGATCGTATATTCCTAACTACGCAGAATTTGCAACCCCTTTAACTGAACTAACGAAGGGAAAAAAATCAGGAGATGTAAAATGGGGAAAACGCGAGGAGGAATCATTTTGCGGGTTGAAAAAAGCTCTGTGTGAGGCTACGGCTTTAAATGCCCCTGATTTTGGCAAACCCTTTGAAATTCATGCAGATGCATCAGACTATGCAGTTGGGTGTTGTCTAACTCAGAAAGATGAAAAAGGGAATTATAGACCAATCGCGTTTGTGAGTAAAAAATTCAATAAAACTCAGAGAAACTGGGCAACTATTGAAAAGGAAGCGTACGCCATATTATTCGGATTTAAAAAGTTTGATAAATGGTTGCATGGGACTACTGTAGAAATCGTAACAGATCATAATCCTCTTAAATACTTAATCGAGAAAACTCCAAAAAGCCCTAAATTAACTAGATGGGCATTAGCCTTACAACGATGGAGTTATTTGATCACTCAGCGCCCTGGAATCTTAAACCAGGATGCTGATGCTTTATCTCGTCTGCAAACTAAATGATAACAATCTTGTTAAAATCTGTTGTCATCGTGCAGTTTAACATTTTTTTATTATTATATATGTAAATATTGTCAGAGAAAAACTCATAGCAAATCCGTTTTTCTCTTGGCGGCGGCGTGTGAGGGCGCTGCTGAGCAACGAAGCGTTGGCAGCCGTCGAGTGTTGACAGTAGAGAAGAACGGGGAAGTTTCTGACGCGGGTCAGATGGGCTTAGCGAGTGGCGGACTAGAGTTTTAGCTAGTGGATGTTTTGCATGAAATATCAATAATGTTTTGATATTAAACTCACAGCTCGAAATGTAACAGAGCGGGTGAGCATTTTATATTTCGTTTCATCGTTGTAAATATCTCATCATTGTTGTGTGTACATTGTCCGTATCCCGTAGTGAAGTCAATAAATAATTGGGATAAAAGCCACTGGTCTTTATTTGTCTCCATCACTCACATAAAAGAAACCCCACGCAGAACGGAGAGTTTCACAACATAATTATAATCTACAATTATTGCGTATTATTAAGCTTATTACAAAGTGAAACTTTAACCTCATCATATCAAATAAATGAATTACATAATCTCCAGGAATATTATCTTGCCCAAAGTGGAAAGATGAGCTTAATGTCATTGCTAAAAAGTAAATTTATTAAAATAAAATAGAAAATCTATCAAAAACTAAATTTATTTGAAGTAACGAAGAAAGAAAGTAAAAGACTGGACTTTAAGAAGAAAAAAAAAAAACTGGCGAAACAATGAAAATGGACTGCATTTTAATACAACAAAAGAAGTTTTTTACATTATAAGGATGTATTTTGTACAAATCTATAGTTTTACTCGATCTTTATGAAATTTGGCACACAAGCTCTTCAAAAAAAGATGAAAATAATTGTTTAACAACTTTTTAAAGAACAAAAGTAAATTAAAATTTCAGTTACTTAAAAATTAAGCAAGATTGTGGCGTTTTTTCGCAATATTTTCAAAAAATACTATCTAACAAAATGATTTTTGAATTACTTATAATTCAAAAATATCTTTTTAATGATACCAGTTTAATTGCAAATTACTGAAACATTACCAGTACAAATTACTAAACTATAAATCATCCAAAGAAGTTTGTTTTAAAGATTCCTGGCTCTTTCAACAGATGTCCTATTAATGGGCAGCATTTCTCCTTCATACTTTGTCGCTAACACCGTGTAGGAAATATTTAACTTCCGGAATTTAAAATCAAATAACTTTAATCATAATTTCGCTATTTTAAACGTACAAAATTAAGGGGGCTAAAAGGGATTTATTTTAAAGACGCGGAAAAATTAAATATATAATGAAAAATTAAATTAAATACATAATTATTAAATATTATAGATTTAAATTAATATAATTAAATATAAAATTATATATATATATATGAATTAATATTATGATTGTAGATATGTGTGGGCCCTCACTGACTCCTGGCAACCACTATTTTCAGACCCAGTCCGGAAGGGTGGACGTTACTGGCGCTTGGTGTAGGGGGACCAGGGCAGGTTTACACACTTCTTAGACTTTTATTTTTCCGTTTTAAGGCTTTAAAGTATTTTTTTTTTCATTTTCATTACCAATTAATTAGTTAGGCTTCAAGTCATGTCGTGTATATTTTTAAATACTTTAAATTATTATATTTTTGTAATTATACCATTTTCTTTACCATGATATCACCTGTGTAAACTTGCCCCTGTTACGGGGCAAGTTTACACACTGCCTGGGGCACGATTACACACCACCAAAAATGATTAAATAGAAGGCTTACAGTGATTAAAACACAGCAAATTAAATAGAAAGAAACCTAGTTTATTTCAAAAAGTACATAATAGATTATAAACAATTACGGTGAATCCTAATAGTTTTCAAAATCACTCTCACAATTTATACAAACAAAATATTTTGAATTGCCATTGGTAATACAGTACTCATGCCACCTCTTACATTCGGTGCATTGTACCCACTGTTCGCCAGATCTTGATTCTTTGTATGGATTTAAACAGTAAATACACGGACAATTTTCATCGTCATCAGAATCAAAAGTTTTCGTGGTTTTTTTTTTGTTTTGTTTTGTTTCTTTTTACGCTCAAAATTACACAAATTTTCTTTCAGAACAAGGCTCTTCTTATTTTTAAATTTTTTATCCACACTGCTTTTTTCATTATTATAACGTGTTCTAGTGGAGCTCACTGACTGAGACATAGTATGATGGACTGATGCTATTTTCCTCTTTAGGAGCTGTCCACAAATGATGTCACGCTTGGAGGGAGGGAGGGGCTTCATGAAATTGTGACAAGAGGAGGGGATAACAAGAAGTGTGACATCACAATTTTGGTTAAAATAAAAGCATTTAAAATCAGCAGATTCAATTTCGAAATTACTAGAATTTGATGGTATTTTTTAATCGGGGCTAAAACAACTTTCATGTGATTTTTTTTTTCCACTTATATTCCTTTCTTTTTGAAAAAGGCATTCAGGGTAGGTTCTGAGAATATGGTAGCAGGAGAAATTCTTCGCCATTAGAAGCAAACCTCCCCCTGTCACACCCTTGAAATGTCCAACAAAAGATACGTCGCCCCACCTGGGTGAGTGGTAGAATTGGTAGTGGCACAAACTGGTTGATCTTATTAAGGCACTTTTTTTAAAAAACTTCAATCTGTTTAAGAGTATTTTGTGTTCATAAAGTAAAGCTGAGATTTAAAGCAAAATATATCAAATTCCAAAATACTACTGTTTATAATTGCTCTTTTATATTAATATTTTATTATTATTGTATATTAATTATGTTTTTTGTTGTAAATCTTAATCTTATTTCATACAAAATAAGTACACATATAATCATTATTATTGTTATGCTCACAAATGTTATTAAAACACATAGTTAAAGTTTAAAAATAAAATTTGAAATATGATCTGTAACGTAGTGCTTTGTTTCTGAACTGCAAGTTTATGTAATATAGTGTGACATGTGACAAGGGGGAGGGAGGGGGGTATGGTGAAGTGTGACACTTTGTGACAAAGGGGGGGGGGAGGTTGGTCAAAAATATTGAAAAAAAAGTGTGACATCATTTATGGACAGCCCCTTATTGATTTCTCCTTCTATATTTGTAAAGCATTTTTTACAGGTGAATCTGTAAGAATTGATATTTTCCTTTTTTCCCTACCTCTGTTAATTCTTTTCTTTGGCCCTGCTTTTTGAAATGGCCTCACATCTTCAGGTGTTCGGGATGATTTTGTAATGCAAGTGCCACTTGTGCCAGTTATAACAAAAAAAAAAATGGCGATGGGGCAGGTTTACACAAGTTTAAACACTGTGTAAACCTGCCCCATGCACTGTGTGTAAACTTGCCACATCGCCATTTTTTTTTTATAACTTAGCATATAAGCTTTATTCATAATAAAAATAATCAACTAAATAGCTTAAAATAACCACAAAAGAACAACCTAAGATGATAATCTATAATAAGTTATAATTCAATTTATTAAATAAGTTATAAGTTAATATTCAAATAGTACAAGCTCTATTAAAGCCAAAGTAAGGATAAAAATTTACTAAAATGGTAAAAAATCTGAAAAAGTTGCCCACTTGACGATCCACTGAGGGGAGACTGACTCCAAACTTGGGCCAGTATTAATGGATGCCGAGACACTTCTTGTGAAATGACATGTAGTCCCCCCCCCCAAACAATGCTATGTGAAATACAAGCCTTGTGTAAACTTGCCCCGGTCTCCCCTATTTTTTTCCCCAACAGTGTTAGGGTGAGAAAGTTATACGAGAAAGTTTTGGAGAGGCCACTCCCTCTGGTTTTTTCCCCATTAATAACTTCTTGGGTTATAAAAGATCACATCCTGATAAAGACCTATTACAAGCTTTCGCATTATGAAAATCAGCTAATGCAAGCTTTGATACCCTTTACAGCAAAATTTTGTCGATCTTATCAGGAAATGAAAAAAAAAGAAGTTCGATTTGATTTTCACAGGTACCGGCTCTGATAACAGAGACCTCTGTTGATAGAGGACCTGATAATCGAGGTTACACTGTAATTAATATGTATTAGTAAAACTCAAAATAAATTAATAAAACATTATAAATGGCTTAATTTCTTTGTAAAAGAAATTAAGCCATTAATTAATTTAAATTAATTAAAAATTGGTCTGGCATTCTTCAGATAGGTACGATACTTTCAGTCGGCACTAAAAGGGTTAAACAAAAAATTCATAAAAGGAAAAACGTGAAAAAAAATTGCTTTGTTGTCAGTCAAAATCCATGCATCATATTCTCACAATGCATGCCATTATATTCCAAGTCTAATATGGCAAAAGTGTTAATAATTATCTTTGTTAACAGTTTTGTCACACACACACATTTGGTACACATTTATTATTTACAACACCATCACAAACTATGTAACTGCTGTTCATTAGTGAAGCATTTCATTTTCGACATCTTATAACTCTTATAAACCTTGATTTAAACAAGATTTTAATGACCTAGTATCCTCAAATGGTTTTACATTTCAGTGTACTTTTGTAGCAAATATTTGATAAAAGAATACAAAGTTTAAAAGCATGTCTTTTTACTCAACAACACATATTTTGGGATACAATCAATTAAAAAATTCTCTAATCATTAAAAATTAATATCTTTGCAAAATACAAAAATAAACTATGGATTGTTGTAAAAAGTTGATGAAGCATAAGATATGAAAGAAATTTTAAAAGAAATCTTAAAATAAAAATTTTATAACCTAATTTTCTAGTCATTAAACATGAACAGATTTATACTCACTGATCCATTAATGGTTTTGATGAAGAATAACATTATGGCAATTTAAAAGAACTCTTTGTATGCTGAACAAAACATATTCAAGAAATACATTAAGTATTTTTTTTAATATTGTTCAACACATTCAAGTGTCTCTGTATATGCCGCTGGAATACCCATTCATTAATGAATAAGAGAGCTGTGAAATAATTTGTATAGCTTTTTAATGAAATAACCTTCCAACCTTAGAAGACAAAATAAAAAAATAGAAATGAAGAGGTCTGCTTGGCTTTCAAGCAGAAGACTTTATATTTATGACAAATTTTTTTACTTGTTGTTTTAATAATATTGTTGTTGATTTAAGCATTATCCACCCAAATTCTTAGCAATTTTCACACACAGACATGAAAATTAATGCCTGAAGGCTGACACAGTTTTACCAAATCCTTTGGAAGAACATTCAAAGCACTTCAATTTTTTTTTTATTTTAAACTTTACAAATACAATGTCCTCTTCTTTTTTAATACATAAATACATAACTGAGCTTGATAAATTTTTTCTACCTCCCAGAAATTTATAAACTTAAAAGAGACTTTTCACTGTGTGTTGTACACTACATAACTAATTACTTTACAAGATTTCATTCGAAAAACTATGTAAAGCTATTAATTTCAATGTTAGGTCAACAAATTGAAGGCATCTTGTCAGAAATAAAAATCTTTTAAAGCTCATGACTGCTCTTGCAATTTCCATCGTTGTGCCATCAGTTGAATATAACTCCTTGACAGTGGCATACTGTCCATTTTTAATTCCTAACAAATATAATAATCCAAAATTTGCCATCATTTCATTTCTTGTAGTGACATGGCAATCTTTTTCTTGAGTACATGTTGGTTTGTACATTTCAAAATTTCATCAATCATATTTAGATCAATTATTTTCAATAGTGATCCAGTTTCATTCTGTATTTTTTTGCATAAGTTTTGAAATTCTGTGAAAAACTTTCACAATGTTCATATTTTACATTTTTGAGCTCTTGGCATAATAGATCTAGTAGTTCTTTATCTTTAATAATATAAGTCTTTATCTTCAAACGATTGTTCCAGATCATCATCAGATATAGATTGCTCAGACTCCCTGCTGATATAACTTAATATTTTCATAACTGAGATTGCCAACACTCTCCAGAAATCTTTCCTTGCTTTTATTGCCTTCATCAGATCTTCATATTTTACCAGTTTTCGGGCTAAAATAATAAATATTTTTGACTATTTAAAATTAAGCAATAACTCAACATAATGCATGTTTTTTTAAACAAAATAAAACGTTAAGATGCGAGGCATGAACTTTACAAATGAAGCACAGGAGATATGAAATCAACAGACATATTGAAATTTCACCTTGAAAATCTGACAAACCCATTTCATCACAAAGGGAGGAATCGTATGAAAGAATACTAATCACCTTCAGACAGTTCAGGCACTGCATGCGAGAAAAGAATGTGAAATATCTGTGCAAAATTTACGCAGGCGCACTCACGGAAAGGTTAAGCATTTCTTAAAAGACATGAGCGAGGATTTAATTTGACTTCATAAAATAATCCCTCAACCTTCATACCCATATGGCTAACATGCACTGAATTATTGTATTGTTTTTAAAAATGAATTTCAATTCATTAATTTTATTTGACATTCAGATATATTGATGCATTTCTTTTGAGAAAAGGACTATTACAAAGGGATTTTTAAATTTTATTATAGAATCATTGTTTTAAAAACACTTGAAAAAAAATGAACTTTCTTCGCACGAAAGTTTGTTATGTCTATTATCCTGCTCTCCACTTTTATCACTGGAAGTCCTTTAACCCATTGAAACTTCTCTGGCATTCATTTTTTTTAAATTTATTATTTTTACAAAATTCTTTCTTGAAAGAATTTCGCAATGCTATGGCGTTCAATTGAGGTAATCAAATACAACCTGATATTATATATTTTTCATTTGAATTGAAATGTAATAATTCTTTTTTGCAATTTTGTAAGATCATTAAAAAACGTTGAATTTTGACACTTAAAATTTCCAACTTTAAAGATTAAAATTATGCTTCATTTAAAAGATCCTTTCAAATGACTTTCTGTGTTAAGATGACAATATGTTACCAAAAAGTAAGCACAATAATTATTTAATTGGTATCCTTGAGGAATTGAAGCTTTCTGATCACTGTTTAATAAAAAACAAGGTGTAATAATTCTATTAAAAAAGTACGACATAAAGAACACATAATAAATGGCCTTTTTCAATAAAATTTGTATAACTTCAAGTGTAAAGTAAACATCAATAAGTTGTTGGCATTTTGTTAAAAAATAATAAAAATTTGATATCGCATATGCAACAAAAACACAGCATGTCAAAAATTTTATAAAGACCTAAGGCTCTCTGCCTTATATTAACTTAAAATATCTTTTGTAAGATTTGTAAGTGGGAGTGTAAAAATTATAAATGTGTTTTTATGTTAATAAAGTTATGCTTGTAAACACTATTTAAACTTGACACCACACAACCTTATGTTACTAGAATGTAGGAAATTTCAACAAGATACATTGATTTGAATTCTGGATGAGAAATTTTGACTTGAATGTGACTAATTCACCAATCCTTTCAATGTTTATAAGCTTTTTACATTTTATAACAAGTTTAATTCAGCCATTATTGGGTGTTACATTTTCATGACTTAGTATATTTTTCTGAGAAAAGGAATAAAAAAATGATTACATTTCTTGACTCTTTTCAAAGATTTTTATTCAGTTATTATTATAGGTTTAAATGATATTTGTTTTTAAACATTCCAGATACTTTTTAAAAGTATGTTTGTTCTAAAATCATTCTTTGTAAAAGAAGCATCTTTTGATTGATAGATTTTGAATTTTCATTCTGAATTTTCTTCCAGAAGAGACCTATTTGTCCCACCATCTTATTCATAATAAACATTTCCGAAATTTTTACTTGCTTCAGTGTTATAAATGGAAGTTGAAAAATACTGCTGTCTCACAGAATCAAATCACTATTAGAGATTTCTGAACAGAAAGAAGAAATAATAAACTGAAATAAAAAACAAAGTCTGAAATATAATACAAACAAAAATAATTCAGTAGGCTATTCAAAAAAGCAAATTTTAAGACAGTCAAATTAATATCAGTTTTAATGCCAACTTAAAATGTTTTTGTATATATACTTCATCTTCAATTATGCATCAGAAACAGTATACCAAAAATGGAAATAAAAAATTATGAAAAATATTTTTTTTCACTAAAAATAAGTTTGTGCACAAAAAAAATCTTTAAAATAAGATTAAAAACATAAAATAAATCCATAAATATGCAAAAAATAGAATTTTTTAATGAATGGGCTTTGGAATGTTATATTAGAATGGATGCACACAACCGCATAACAACCAACACCATACTAGGCCACTTAACATCTAATAAACCAAGCTCAGAAAGAAATAACAGGGTTAATCACACCTATGCATTATCACTTTCTTTACTTTTTTTGAGATAATCCTTAGTGACCATTGAGATATTCTGGTTAAGTCCACAACTAGTATTGCATGAAACATCATAGTTATTAAATGAAAGCAACATTTTAGTAGGTATGGTCAGTGGCCGTACCTGCAACTTTGGCCGCATGGGGCGAACTTTCATCCGCCCTTTCTGTACAAGTTACATAAACTTCAATATAACAAAATAAATTCCAGGGGAAAAAATTGTTTTAATAACATAATTCGTCATTTGATGCCCTTGATATCTGCAGATATGTTGTGAAATTGTGCTTCCACCACCAGACTTTCTTTCACATACCGGCAATTTACCGAAAAATATGAATTAATTACAATAGATTTTTTTTTTATGTACATAATGATTGAACTAGCTTCGCTGCTCTTCTTAGTTATAAAATTGTTTTCCTGCATGTCTGATTTTGCCACCACTTTCTAAGTGCCGCCTAGGGCGAACCCCCTCATAGGTATGCCACTGGGTATGATATTCCTAAAATTTTAGTCTCTAACAATGGGCAACAAAACCATAGAGTTGGATTTACCAAAAATTAGCAACTTAACCATTCAACATCATCACCAAATCACAGTAGAGGGAATGAAAAAGAGAATCTGCAGTGAAGATTGTAAAATATATATTATCAAGAAATTTATTAAAGATACAAATGATATATGGCTCCATGTTTTAAATTGGGAAAACACTCCAACTGTTAACATGGACACCAATCCTGCATAAAAACTTGTGTCTTGAAGAAAATGATAACTTTTACCAACCAGTGGCAAACTATTAAGACCACAATTATACAATATTCTTCTCCCGAGAGATTAAATTTTAAAAGGAGAAAAGCAAAGAAATATTGTGACAGAAATTCAAAACAACTACCTTAACTAAAAATAAAGAAGTGTTTGTACAAGTAACAATAAGACAAAAAGTGGATGGCAAGTGAAAGAGGGGATGTACGAGTACACAATTTAAAATCGTAAGACATAAATACAGAGGATAAGACAAATCTAAGAAATTGCAGTTGGGTGAAGTAATCAAGTAGCAATTACAATAGCAATTAGTTTAGAGACGAATCTGAAGAGAACACTTCACAGAATGCAAAACCACATGAAGAGTTGCCAGTGATGAATGAATCTGAAGAGAAAAAAATATGCAAAGAAGAATCGATATATAAGAAAATATGGCCAGAATGACAAAATCCAGAAGAGTGATTAAGATTATACAAAAAGATATAGATTAATTATGGACTGTATTACATACCAGAGGACATAAGCACCAATAATAATTAATGTCACTATATGAAGAATGATCTAAATTTAATTAACATTTAAAAAGAAAAGTTGTTAGTAGTGATCAAGGTGGCGGTGATTTAAATCAACTGATTTTTTTTTTAAAAAAAATCACCGATTTAAATCACTTTATTTTAAATATCAAGTTAATCTGCTTTAATGAAATAAAATTGTTCATGCATCTTTAAATAGTGATTTTAAATGTATATTTAAAGAAAGAATATAAAGAACATAACAAAATATTTCATTAAATTCATGTAACTAGAGTACTTTCATATCTTTATTTTTGAGAACACAAGCAAATTAGATTTTAATTAAATCTCTAATGAGCAACACAGTAAAACGGTATGAGATGCTCCTTTTTTATAAAATAAAATAAATATTGTGAAAGGAAAACAAAGAAAGAACATAGTAAAATGCAGTGAGTTTTATTTTAATGTTGGAGAAAACTAAATAGTGTTGGGGACAACAAAGTTTTTATATTGCAATAATGTTCAAATATAAGATAATTAAGTAATACATATAAATGTTCTAAAAGAAATACAAGCATCTACATAGTGCAGTTTAAACTATGATCTATACTTATAAAAGGTAATGTTTGTGTGTGTGTGTGCATGCACAAATATTTTTTAAACAGTTGTTACATGTTTGAATTAAATTTTTTTTAAAAAAGAAAGTACAGGTATGTTGTTATATGTGATATTTTAATTTTTTAACTTTCTTAAATCATTTTTCACGACACCTCATTTTAATTACTTCTACTTTCATGGTAATAAGCGCACTCTGACTTTCATTTCCAGTCACGAGTCTTTTGCGGGGAAATTCCCTTCTATGGGTACTAAAAACTTTTTGTACATTCCCATCTCCCCTTTTTGACTCCAACATGTAAACGAACGTTGCGCTGCTTTGCGCGTTAACTCTTTATTCCTGCTCATGAATCTACATATATTACGATACCTTTACCTATATAGAGATAACCTGAATTATCTGCTATGACTGAATAAATGAAGATTGAACAACTACTGTCTTTTCCTTTACCAAAATAGATTACATTTCACCTCTAAAGCCTTATCTTTCTTATATATAATTCTATGACTGTAGGGCTCATTGTCCAATATACAAATGTTAAATATATAGTTTTAAAAAAATCATTAAAATAAAAAAAAAAAATCTTGATTTAAATCAAATAAATTGATTTTTTGAAAAAAATTTTAAAAAATCGACAACCCTGATAGTGATGTAACGAATAGGTACTCGGTCCTTTTATAGAATATTCAGTCTGGTTGAATACTAAACAATATTCGAATGAATCAATTCAGGATAATAATTTTTTTTAAAAGTGCTTTTAAATAAAGTTAAAGACTATTACAGAATTACATTTCAGTACATTTGTAATCATTTGCTACACATCATTTTATCACTGTACAGCCTGAAATTATAACGCACAAACAATAATTTTTCAGTATTATCAGGAAGAAATCGATTCTGTTTGGTTTCATTTATGTTACCAGTTTTAGAAAGTATACGAATGCTCACTATATATGGTTTGTACGCTGAAATATATTTTCTTGCTAAATTTGCACATCTTGGAAATTGTTCTGCATTTTTTTCCCAACAATTAAGTTGACATACCATTCTAGCAATCAAAAGTTCTTTATCAATTTAAGAATTTATATCTAATAATTTTAATTTGTTTACTGAATTTCCTTCTGAGTTTATCATTGCCATGTTCTGCAATGATGACTCTTAATTCTGTGAAGCAATTCCAAAATGAAGAAGTTTATCATTTCTAATTTTTGGAATTAATGAATTTAAAATGTTACAAAAATACATCAAGGTGTTAACATTTTTTGAAATATTCAAATAATAAAAAATCAATTTTATTAATTTTAAATTTTTTCATTTAAAAATATTTTACTTACAATCAAAAGTGAAATGCTTTTTAAAAGTGGGCATTCAGCCAAATCACTGTTCATTTCATCACTAGTTGCAAGACTTATGTAAATATTTACAATAGTTTATTAACAATATCTTAATTATATTGATTGAAACATTAGTGCAAGGGGAAACTTAAGAGGTTATAATAAATGTTTCAGTTCAAGTTTATTCTATTATAATGACCAATCGTCCTCCTTAAGGGAGGATAGCCCTTTTTTAAGTTCTGTCCTGCCTTGAAAAGCACCCCTAACATGTCCTCCCTTAAAGAGGACATGTTAGGAGGATCTCTCCGTATTCTATGAATGACGATCCGATGTACTTACTCATTCAAATAATAATTAATAGGCATGTACGCATAATTACAATATAAAATATTGCATATGTTTTTATTATGCATTTATCATATTAAAGTGTATTCTGTATTATTTTGTTGCAATGAATAAAATGTTTCTTTTATTTATGTTTTTTTCCTTCAATTTGTGTCCTTTTCAGTAAAAAAGTTGGTCACCTTAATATTAACATCTCATAAATTGATGAGAATATATAACTATACAACTACTTGGATATAACTATGCTACCAAGCAAACAATTAAATCAAATTATAAGATACTTTGAAGATATTAAAAGAAAATCAGGTAATTCATGTAATATTAAATGTAAGATATAATAAAGTAATAATTTCATCTGCAATAAAGTTTTAAAATTTCTTAGAAGTATATAGGACAAACACTGCTGTTATGAAGATTAATTGTTAACACAACAACAAAAAGCACTTTAGATATTCAAAATAAATAAAAGACATAAAAATGAAAGAGGACATTGCATGTTTCTAACTTGAATATTTATAAACACAAAAATGAAAGTGAAATTTTAAATGAAAGGAACTAAAATTTAGACAATTTCATATTAATGAATATTTATTAATTCATAATATTTTCAAAAACTAATGCACCTTATCTCATATAAAGAAGAAATCTTGTACTATTTTTATACTTGGCACAATAAAGAAACTAAAATTTCTTAGATTGAATCGCAAAAGTTTAACTTCAAAATAAAGATATTTTTTAAAGATAATAACCATGATCAATCTTTACATGACTTTGAAGCTTATTGTCTGAACCACTGTTATTTTTCATAGGTACTTTCACTTGTTCAAGATAAATACTTCCTACTCTTACTACAGCTTCGACTGCAGATTCATGTTTGTGCATTTCAAACATTAAAAGAACCAGAATCTTGAATACACTGGATATGCATATGAACATATTTTCCTTTACTGAATCACCTTTATTTAACTGAAATATTTTCCCATCACCTACTCTTTCATGCATTTTAAGTACATGATCTGTACAGCTAAACGGCTGAAATTTTTCATGAATAATTTCCATTCATCTGAAACAAGCACTTCTTTGTAATATGTCAGGACAAACTCCTGAGCTGCATACTCCAAATCCTTATCCTGGTGAATGTCTGCAAGGACAAGGACTTCACACACATTGGATATGCAAAGATTATTCTTCATAAAGGATGAACAGCACTTTTTAAGGGAGCTGATATCGTATTTATCAGAAGCAACATACAGATCCTTTGCGCTCTGCATTTCAAGATCTCCAGTGAAATCCGTATAGATAAACTGAAGCATCTGGCGCATGGTGTCGGGGCTGATATCTGGAACATTGACACATTCACCAGCTTTCTCCTTCATATCGGCTGTGAACATTTTCTTAAACACGGGAGACCTGGCACTGAGAACGTTCCTGTGAGCTGGGAATGTTTCGGTGTCAGTTTGCAGCTTTGTGTCACAAAAGAGACGATCATTATACAAGGATGTTAAGTCCTCTTGGAAAGTAGTTGATAGCAAATTCCTCTTTCCAGTAATGCTGAAACAATCATCTTCATCACTAGACTCATCTTCATCACTGGACTCATCTTCATCATCATCACACATTTCTAATGGATGGAGACAATCTGTAGTACTGGTATGTATTCTCTCTGAATCATGCACATTCAAGTTTTCCAGATCAGCGACTCTACAAGGCAATCTCCCGAGACTGTTGAATTCGCTTTCAAAACCTTCCATTGTAATTCCTGGGTAATATGTTAACTCGAGTTGGAGTGTCAGTCCGCCATATGGGAAATAACGAAATACGAAATCACTAGAAGATATAGATTGAAGCTTCTGTGCATTTTTTGAGGGCAAGGATTCTTCTGTAAGGTTAATTTTTTCATCAAATTCTGTTTTATATCCTTTGCCGTTCAAAGCAAATAATTTACAAGAATACCAACTAATATTTTTACATTCAGTGTGCTTCCTTTCAAATATAAACTCATTTTTACTTACATAAACATCTAAACAAATCAGACTGATATCTGTCGAAGAGGGCATAAAATTTACACGCATTACAGATGGGGGATCGAAATAGTAAATAGTTTCTTTTAAAGTTATTTGTTGTGTTCCGATTTCAGACCGAAGTGAGCACTGTCCTTCTTTTGAAACCGTCGACTTCTTCCACAATTTGCAACAAACTGTCAGGACACCTTCTGACAAATATGCCGCATTTTCTTCGTCAAGTATCACATTTTGCTTCACATTTAGTTTGTCGCTAACAGTTTTTGGAGCAAAATTCTTCATGCATCGTTTTGACTTTAGAGGCGTCCCATCGCCTGCCAGAAACGAAAGTTCATAACTTAAGTCTATCAGCTCCAGATGGTCATCTTCTACATCTCTTTGAAGACTGAGACTTACATATTTTTCTGCTAGCTGCCAATTCGGAGATATCCTTAATTTCCAACGAGTGTTCATCAACGTTTCCGCAAGAAACGGAGGACTGTAAATAGAATCATGTCTTGTTTGAAGCCAAGATTTAATTTTTTCTATACGCCATTTTACTTCAAAAGCTCTTTTCGTTTCATCCGCCATTATTACGTTTCTCTTCTCTGTAGTCGCGTTTATATAACAGAGAGAAGAAATCAAAAATAAGAATTTGATTAATTGAAAGTTGAAACTCAGTTAAGAATCCCGCGTTTTCACCGAATGAAGTAGTGATGTGTCGTTCACTCCGGAACGAATCCGAGGATCCGGATCCTCTAAAGGAACGACCGTATCCGATTCCGACCAAAAGGAACGAATCCGCGGAATCGGATTCCAGATGAATCCGTGGAATCGGATTCGTGAATCGGAATTGGATTTACTCTGATTCCGCGGATACGGAATTACTGATTCCTATTCAGAATCATTGATTCGGATCCATAATTTTGGAAGAGGATTTGTTTCGTTCTAGAATGAACGATTAATTATTTGGGGTCATGGATGATGCAGATAAGTTTCTTTGCGAGGAGCAGGAGAGAATGGTAAGATTCGGTTGACGCTGTGCATACAGATAGATTTCTGAGGTTGTTTACAAAGGAACCAGTAGAATAGTTGGTTTGACCAATGATTCTTTTGATATTGCTTGAGAAGTAAAAGAGTTGCTAGTGAAAAAAAGATGCAAGTAAAATGAATTCATAAAAATTATAATTAAAAATAATTATAATTTTTTGTTAACTCAAGATTTCAATATCAAAAATAGTTTCCTTAGTTGAATCTCGGTACATTGAAATTAATAGATTTGATAAATACTATTTAAGACAAAAATTTGAGTCTGTACTTTTTCAAACAGTGAAGAATTTTTGGTATAAAAGTTTAAGATAAGTCAACAAATAGGCACGCATTTTAAAAATTATTAAGAAATAATATTTGTCCATGTGAGTAATTTAAAGAATTACTCACATACGTCGAATTTTTTTTATATACCTTCTGGTTTTGAACACCTCATTTAAGTATGCCATCCCCAGCACACCCTTGTGTGGCGTGGTCGGTAGAACGCCCTCTTTGGAATCCCGCTGACATGGGTTCGAGTCGCGGGCAAGCGTTGTCGTTGCATGACAAAAGATTTGAAAATTTTAATTTCGGATATTTTCTTCATAAAGTGTTATTTTATAATATATATTCAGCATTTTATTTTATTTTACTCTTTATTTCCAAACCTGATTTATTATTAGATAGATTTTAAATAATTCCTATTCTATCCCACCCAGATAGCACGTAAGTTTGCAGCAAGTTTGATTTTGACTTGTCATGGCAAAATTTGACGCGTCAAACTTGAATCGAACTTGTAGCAAGTTCGATGTGACAAGTAGCGCCACCTCTTTGCAAATCAAACTTGCAGCAAGTATGCAAAACAAGCTTCCTGCAAAGATAGCAGAATAAAGAGATAATTATCTTTGTCTTTGTTTTAAAAAACATCCGATTTTTAATAGCATCTCCTAGACCGTAATTCTTTTTTATTAATTCAATAAATCAATGATAATTTGTGAAAAAAATAACTTTTTTATAAAAAAATTTTTTGAAGCATTTTCCATCTTTTTACTAAATATATCACTCTCACTTTAAAGAAAACTATATCGCCTTTTTCTTTTTTTATTTTTTTTGAAATTTTAACGTTTATAAACAAAATTAAATCTAAAAAACAGTCGGTGTTTGTTGAAAAATAATAACTAGACATTTTGTCCCATTTTAAAGTAATTACTTTTGAACTCTAATTTCATAATTTATTCTACTAGCAAAACGTAGTTATTAGCGAAAATCGCTCTCTCTTTGACTTCAAATCGTATTCTCAACTCAAAAAATT
>BGPR01032131.1:0-17660 GCA_013235015.1 Araneus ventricosus | reverse complement strand
ATGTTTTCGATAAATATTGAAGAATAAATTCTTTAATCTATTCAGTAAAAAGTTATGCAAGAAGTAATAAAATATGTTTTTAAAGACATTAGAATGTCGCTGTAATAAGAACTTCATAGAAAAACATAAAGAATACATCCGCTACCGAAACCACAACAGATGTATAGATAATTATGTAAAATAATTAACTGTAATAAGAGAAACTGCTGTCATTAAATTTAATCATTGTGCTTTTTATATTTCTAATAATTTTAATCAGAAAACCTGTATATTTTTGCCATAAGTAAAGGTTTTTCTTTTAATAAGTTCAGTTAAGATTCAATAACAAGCAAAACACTAAATTCCTTAAAACTTTGATATTAATATTTAATTAATATTTATATATATATAATAACCTACTTTGATCAAATTTATTTATATAAAATATCAAACTTTTTACTGCAATTCTATCTATATGTAATAAAAAAAATGTTAATATGATTTGAAATGGAAATATTTATTGTTTAAAATAGAAAATATCGATTTCTGTACTTAAATCTGTAGAGTTGTCTCTGAATCATATATACATACTTGTAAATATATCTTAATTTTAAATTTTCATTTTTTCAAATTTATACGAATATTTAGCAAATAATAAATATATTTACATTATTTATGAGTTTCATCGGAAACTTATATTTTAAATAATTCTTTGCGAAAATTGCATCATTTCGTGTACTGAACATTCATTTAAACGTGCCACTGCTTCATAGATACTGTTTCCAAATATAGCTGTAATAGCTCAAAAATCAGAATGCAGACTTCAGTTTCTTCTTGCCGAATGAATAGTACTGCATGAGGGCATTCTTTATTATGCGCCCCCACACATCGTTACCATAAGAAATTGAAAACAAAATGCAGTAAACATTGTGTGACGAGCTTCCAGTTAAATTTAGCCTCAACTAATAAAATCTGTTTTCGAAGCATTTCCGTGTCGCAGAGTGAAGAATTTAACGAAGACGACCTTATTTAGAAAGAATCATAAATATTTATGACCTAGAAAATGCCATTGTAGAAGAGTATTATAAATTTTCGGCTGGAATAAAAATGTTATTTTGTTCATGAAGAAAGTCGAGAAATAAGAGTCTAAATATCCACTTATAATATTTTAAAAAATTACTTCTTAAGATAAATTAAAATAGTCTGTAGTATTGTCTGCTACAAGAAATGTTCTTTTTTTTTCCTTCTGCGTTTCCTTGGTCCAAGATTGTCCAGTGCCTACGTGCAGGAGGTCAGTTAAAGGTCACTTTCTCACCACATTACGAGCGGGGGAGGCTATAAGGTCACTCTGAAATAGCGCCTGACAACAAGCGTGTCCAATCAGGCGTTGTTTTTTCTGTGACGCAAGGCCGGGGTGTGAACAGGGGTTAGATCCCTTCACTTGAAAAAAGGATGATTCGAGAATCGAGACGCGCTGCTGGAGGATTTTTTTGGAAGAAAGAAAAAAATGGTGTATATACGTCGTTCCGGTGTGGACGGTTTGAATTGTGTCCTTCTTGCGCAGTTTTTTGCACGAGAAGGAGTCGTGATGCGTAGGAATTGACGAAGGAGGAATCCGACCAATTTTGGATATCGCAGGGACCGAACAGATAAGACCTTTTCATTTATCAGTATATTTGTTTACGTATTTCATGGCGGACAACAATTTTTTTTCATCCAATTCTTAGCCCCTTTCCATAAAAAAAAGACAGGAACTTCAGGACTATTTCAAAAAGATTTCTCGGACTTTTTGAGTTTCTAGGTTAATGCAATATGTGTGTGTGTTTTTCTCGCGAATGTTGATCAACATTTTTAGTTTAAGAAAAGGGGCCCCCTGATAATATCCTTATAATATGTAGCCTAGAGATTCAGTTAATGTCAATTATTGTTTTTGTGTATCAATATAAATAAATCTTTTAGTTCCCTTTTTTTCTGGAGTAATTCTTTTTTGTATTCATGTCTGACATTGTTAACTTTTCCTTTTTTTTATATTTATTCGTGACATCTTTCCTTTTTTTATTTTTAGTAAAAAGGATACTTGAAATATATACGGACAAATTAATTTAGCAAATGCAATTTTTTAATCTAATAAACTGCAGTTTTATATATTTAAGTGTTTATATATTATATTATATAATATCAAGTTAACAATTTGTGTGTTTAAATATCAAGTTAGCAATTTAACAATTATGTATATATTCAAGTGTTTCAATCCATCAAGTAAACAACTTAACAATTTTGGTATATATGATATTATATTATAGATAATAACAATTTAGTAATTTATGTGTTTATGTAATAAATTCATCAAGTAAACCACATAACAATTTGAGTATATGTGGTATTTTATTATATATATTATCAAATTAACAATATAACAGTAGTCTTCTTCAACATAACATAGTCTATTTCCTGCTTTTTCAATATTTTAAAATTATTATTACACAGTTTCTATCAGAACTAAGCGACGATGAAAGATATTTTTTAAATGTGAAATAAAATTTTGTTGCTGGCTGCATTAAAATAATATTATCTTTATAATTTTTACTGCTATTATCATTTAGTTTTGAACTCTTGAAGTTCATTAGAAGGAACTTGCATAAAATTGCATTCATGAATTGTCAGATTAAGTGATTTCACTTTATTCGTGATCGTAAAGATAAATTTTATGAGCCAAAATTTCGCGTTTCAATTTTTTACCCAAAAAGAATATTTTTAAGCAAATATAAACTCTAAAACAATTCAAAAATAATTTCCAAAACCTTTAATTATTCTTCATGTTGCTACCCGATTGCTATTAATTTGAACGATCGTTGACTATTGCTATAAATAAAATTTAGAGATGAAGATTTTCAGCTCATTAAAACGCCATATAAATAATACAAAGATTAACTAAGAAACTGAAAAAGAAGCATAAGACAAAGTCAAAACAAAAAGTAAGACGATAATTCGACAGATGGACTTTTTCAAAGGTTCACCGCTTGCTGGGATTCTAAATTTCAGGAACATTGGGATAATTCTCTGTAGAGAATCTAACATTAAGTCAGTGGTTGTTTTTGTGTGAACCGAAATATCCCGAAACGAAGGAAAAGGAAAAACTATTATCAGATTCTGCAATTATGCCTTTTGAGCAAAAATCAGAAGGAAGAAAAGACAAAGAAAACTTACTTTCTGCCCCGGAAAAATTAGAAGAAAGATCAAGACGTTAGCACTATAATTTGGAAAAATGGCTTCGAAAAATAAACAAAAATAAAATTATACAGAGGAAACCAGAGAGCCAGGATCCATCTATTGAGAGAAACCAAAGTAATTTAAAAGCCTCAAATCATTTTATAATTAAAATTTCAGAATTGCAGAAATTTCTAAGGAATCCATTAAACTGTAAATTTTTAATTAAATTATCTTTCGCTTTTAAATAAGAGACACGGTTGTTTCAAATTTATTTAATTCTGTTTATTTGAGAGAAATTGAATTTATAAAGATTTTGAAATTGAGATAAATCTGAAAATCTCATAAAGTAATGGCCCTGAAATGAAATGATCTCTTTTGTCATAAATACCTGCCAAAACATACATATCTTAAATCTCAATTACCATATCCAAATAAATACATTTCTTAGTATTAGTATTAGTTTTATTAAATTTTATTTCTTCTGGATAGCTGTTAACTAAAAAACCAAAGTCATCATTGTTAAATAAAATGAGTCGTCTATATCCTTGAAACCAAAAATTAAATTGTATTTAATAACATTTCTCACGTAGCTGTGTAGAAAGGCATTGACCAATTCACTAGAAAAAGAATTTCCCATTGGTATACCCCTAGCCCGTCTGAAGAAGTCAGTTTTATTAAAGAGATAGTTTTCATAAATACTAAAATTGCAAAGTTCGAGTCATTTATTTTTACTAATAATATCAGAATTAAGGTACAAATCGTATAAAGTTAAGCAGGCTTTAAGTAATTTTTTATGTGGTAAGCTGGTGAAAAATTTTCAAATTCAAAGTATTTATGCTCTTAATATGATTATCTTTTAAAAATTCAAAACTTCATTGTTACTATTAATAATTATCTTTTATTATTGTTACTATTAATAATTATCTAGTGGTTCTTTAATTTTATCTATAATACCTTTGAGTAGTTTGAAGGAAAATTTACTAATTTGATGGTTGTAACTACCAGTGCTACATGTGACATACCTGCATTTTAATGCGTATTTTTAGGGAATTTAATTGTTCAGAATAAGTAAGGGTAGTTCAAATTACATGTTCTGAGTTTAAATTTCTTGACGAAAGCTAAAATTTTTTTATCTTATTCATTTTCGCTAGAATTAATTAGTTGATAAATTTCATTTAAACTGTACTCATTAACAAGAATCTCTTTAATGTGGAATTTACAAATGATACAAAATTGTTCGCTATTCGCCGCCATATAAATAAAATTAATGATATCTAATAAAATCACATTATGAAAAGGAGACTAATTCTAATTTCCTTTTGGAATCTGATGTATTAAGACTATTTTTATGGACTCGATTTTGATTAATTCTGTCTATTTGCTGTTTGAAGTTTTGACTGGTAGCAAATATTAGTTTAAAATTATTCTTTATTCATCTAACATATAATAAAACAAAAAATATAAATGCCTTTTTTGAATCGAATTCAAACTCAGTTGTTCTGAGTTTCTCTTCAATTGATACAGCTAAAAAATAGACACAAAACTCATAATAATTTCTTAAAATATTCTTTAAAATTTTCTTGAAATGTCTTACAAGTCTCATATCTTTATTTTTTTAAAAAATGACTTTTACCAAAGCCTATCTAAGTGAAAAAGAGATGCTGAAAAGAAATTTCAAATCTGTTTGGTAAATATGCGCATACTGAATGAAGAAACCATTTCAATGTATATCGGTGTAAATTCTACAACTGCTTTCCGCACCTAACCCACATTTCTCGACAGAAGGAGATGCGCCTTATTTACTGGATTCGGGATTCTTTCCTCGAAAAAAAGCTAAGAAGACATCACCAAGACACCAGCAAGGAAATGTGCCATTTCTATCCTTCCTCTGGACGCATTATTGCTTTCACACAGCAATTCGTCCTTAAGGTTACTCCTGGACATTATTTTAGGAATTCTGTTTGTCAGTAAGAGAAAAAAAAGGTAATTCCTATTTTACGACATTCTGATCACCTTTAATGAAAATGGTTCGAATCTTGTGTTACTAAGCGCATATTTGAAGGGATATAAGAAGAGGATCAGCAGTTGTTTAATCTTTGCGACCCACCCATTTCTGTGACAGAGGAAAAGTATAAATTCAGAACATTGTGGCATTTGAGTTCACACGGAAGGTGAATGCAGTTCTATGCGTTGTATAATAAATTTTCACGAGAGTTTTAGCGTTTGATTGAATAAAAATTTCATGGAGTCTGACATGTAAATTTCTTTGCATGTTGTTTCCACTTTTATTCGTTTTCATTGTATACTAGCAGTACGCGCACGGAGTTGCCAGTGAAGTATCAAAACAAATACGCTGAATCTAGCAAATAACCAAACCAGAACCACAGAGAAGGACTCTGTGACCAGAAAGGGGCCAACTCAGAAATCAAAATGTATAACTCCCGAATGAAATTATCAAATCAAAACAAAATGTATTAGAACGAATATGCAATAATCTTTCATCCCCAGATTAAAAATTAAAGAATTCATCAAATACAATTCAAAATTAAATTATGAAATTTAAAAAAAGTTTCTAAAGAAATACGCTAAAATCTAGCAAATAACCAAACCAGAACCACAGAGAAGGACTCTGTGACCAGAAAGGGGACAACTCACGAAATCAAAAAGTATAAAGCAAACAAATTAAAAATATAAATCAAAAAGTAAAAATCAAATCAAAACAGATATATAAAAATCTTTAATTTTTGATCTGGTGATTAAAAATTAAAGAACGGTAAAAAAGCAATACGTATTATACAGATACAATTTACGAATGAAAATATCAAATCAAAACAAAGAGTATCAAGACAAATAAGCAATAATCTTCCATCCCATATTAAAAATTAAAGAAAGGGGAAAAATCAATACGTATTCATCAAATACAACTCAAAATAAAAATATGAAATCAAAACAAAAGTATCGAAACAAATACGCTGAATCTAGCAAATAACCAAACCAGAGCCATGGAGAAGGACTGACCAGAAAGGGAACAAAACACACGTATCCGATCGAGTAACAACTCACAAATGAAATTATTCTTACTCTCGTACTCATGGAATAATAGACCCGGAAAAGGAAATTTCTCTCCAAATCAAACCCATCCTCCTTTCTAAAAAAATACTTGGGTTTTATTCCGCAGTCCAGCCAATGATACCTCTAGTCCACATATGTTATTTTTTTTTCCCATAAAAACAACCTTTAAACATTTTTTCAACTCTTGTTTGCATTTTAAGCTCATTCTTGTCTCTGTCTTAAATGAATTTTGTGGATTATATATCCTTATGTATATTTTATATATTCGTTACCTTAAATTATCCTTGATATATTCTTTTACGTAATTTTTTGTCTGCAGACATATTTATATTTAGGTTATTCCAAAGGTTAGAGGTAGTATACAGGTTCTTTTTTCCAAATTTGTTACATGGGGATCTTAAAGTTTTTTTAAAGATTAGAGAAATATTTCTAAAGTTTATAGTTAAAGCACTAATAAAGGAAATTGCAAGAGTAAGTATTTAAATGATTCTAATTATATCTAATGAATAACATTTTTGGAATAAAAGACATTTTGCTTGTCATGCATGTCGTGCTTGTGTCATAAAGAATAATTCTGATATACGTTTAAAATTATTCAATATCATTAAATTTGTAACAAATAATACTTATATTTACAATAAGAATTAAACTATTACATCTTAGTATTGAAAGATAAATTTACTTTATGTATGTTTCGATGTTGTCAATAATTTTTAAATTACTAAATTTAGGCAAATGTTAGCAATCTTAAACACAATTCGGTGTTGTTCCATTTGACATAGAAGCACTGCTTTAATGCAAACGGAATAAGAGGAATTCCAAACATTAGGAACGGAATATAGATTTAAATGAATGTATAATTTAATGTATTTGAAAAGAAATGTTCCCCTTTTTCCTTAGACTAGTATTTTGTTACATGTCTCAAATCCGTCGCTTCCATGAAGTTACCTAGAAAGTATCAAACTAACACTTATTTAATTTGTAAATGAAAAGTCTACGTTAGTTCAAGAAAGTTTTCAGTTTTAAACGAATTCAATACATTAACAATACTTTATTATATCTGATCCGATAACCATGAAAAGTTTTATTGATATTGAAAGTTAATACAAAATATTTATCATTTTACGCGATTAATATTCCACTTGGTATCTCGAAATATTTCTAAACAAATTCATCAAAGTATTTCATATAATATCATGCAATTTTCACCATTGTATTAGAATTTAAGTTATAGCAGTTCTATGAATTATTCAGAATCACAAGTTATGCTATGTATTTGCAGACGCTTAAGAAATTATATAATTATATGAATGAAACTTATCCATATAAGCATGCTCTTACTGAGATAAATTTCCTGTGGAGAATATTTTCTTAAAGGACCCTTGGATTTCAGAACCTGAGCTGAATTTTTTAAAAATTATTTTGCCAAAAATTATTTTTAAGCGCTTTTACGGTTTAACAAAGCTCATCAATTATCCCTGACTGAAATATTGAAACAAGATATGAAAACTGAACAGTTTGATTCACTATATTTAGAAACAATTACAAAAGTTTGATTTTTTTCATTTTAAGACAATTTATTCGTAGAAGCAACTATTAATATTCGAAGAAGCAATTATTTTGCGACAAGCCAAAGCAATAATTTTATGCCATCATTTTTTCCTCTAGGTACTTTAAAATGAGTTATTACAATTTTTTAAATAATCAAAACCATTTAATATTCGGACTTGTGCTATAAAAAATGTGTAAACAATGATATCGTAGAAAGAAAGGAGAGAAAAATATATTTTCAAAGTTTCAGAGCCTATCTACGAAGGAAAAGAAATGCAATTTGCTTCACTGTTGTGGAAAATGAAACATTCCTGAGTACTTAGTATGGGAATTTAATAAAGGTCTAAGTTTTGTAGTCATGGAAGAGCGTTTCCTTTTCTCATGTCACCGCGCTGCAATCTCTCAAAAGTAGTTGGGACGTTATAAAATTAATCAAAATTTTATTTCCTCTCTCAATCTTTGTTGCATTCAGTCTCTACATGCCACCCTCTGAGAAAGGCACGCGATCATATATTAACTTTCTAGCAAAGGCGCATAAAAGTGCACATAAATAAATAAGCCTCCATAAGCTAAATTTATTGCTTCTCTGTTGTTAGTTTTTATTATTTGAACTTGGACAAAAAGAAGAAAAAAATTCTAAACACCCTCCAGAAATTTTAATTAACCTTGCACATAAAGTGTAGGATGGTGTCATGTCACGCTCTTATATCAATATTTTATCAGGTTTTGATTTTTGTTCTATTTAGATTTAAATCTTTTTACAAAAACTTTGCAAGATATTGAAAGAGTATTGTATGTGATAGCATTTCAATGTCTAAATTTTTAATTTACGTATGTTAAAATTTCATCGCATAATTTCATTGCAGTCTTTGAGGACGGCCGCACGCTTAACAATACAGGCATCTGGCACACCCGTCTGACATTCGTCCTCAAAGGGTTAAATGACTAAATGCACTTTATTATATTCATAAAACGTTACATAAAAATGATACGAACGATCAATGGAACATTTTTTCTATGCATACATTTTTTTTGACATCATGAAATGATTCAATAAATGCAATTATAAAAACAAAATTTCATCCATTTACGATTATTTCTGCGTGTGCAATTTCATATACAGGATATCTATTTCCTTTTAATGAACTTTTGTCTCAAAATTAAGAATCTAAGCAAATATTTAGTTAGGATTTCAAATTTACTGCTACATCAATAATCAAATTACCTTGTTATATGCGTATTATTACATTGCATTACACCACCCGCATTCGCGTGTTTAGAGCCATTTGGCTCCTTTCCGGTTTGGATGGATGGAGATGAATTTTATTTTTTAAGAAAGGGCAAAAACAAATAGCAGGTACAAAAACAAATAATAATGAAAAAGAAACATACACTGGACAGAACAACATAGAAGACTAAACAAAATAGAAAAAAATAAAAAAAAGTAGAGGAAAAAATGTCATAAGTTGCCGGAAGTGTGTGTCAGTCTGGGTGGATGAGTGCTCATTGATTATCCTTTACAATGAGAATGTTCTCATCACATATGAAACGCATCAGGAGTCGAAGTCGGGTTCTTGATAAGTTATTCGTGAGAATTTTTTCAACCAGTGTAATTTAAAGGACACTGTAGGAGTTTGGAAATGCCAGGAGAGGGTAAATCGACATTTTGTTGCATAGTGCATTGGATCTCCTTTCCTCCGCACGAGCAGTTGTCATGTGTTCGAAGATTGAAGCGATGAAGGTATGAAGGGAAGGGACGGTGTCCTGTAACGAACATAAGCTTTTCTCTATTCCAACCTACTGGCTTGTTTGAGACCCTAGGCACTATATCGTGTGTACTGCGGCCAGTTTCTCCGTTATCCCATTTGTCTTGCCAGATGCTTAAAGCAGCTGGCCTGATATCATATTTCAGGTAGGAAAGTGGCTTAGGTAGAAAGAAAGGGTCGCCTTTTGTGATGGTTTCTTTGGCTGATTGGCTGCGCATTCATTGCCAAAACAACCAACGTGGGCTTTAAGCCATCTCAGATGAATTTGTTTATGGGAGTTTGAATCTCACGGACCATACAATGGTGGGATTTTGGATTCAATATGGCCATCAAACTTGATAAACTGTCTGTCCAAATTTTGATTGGTCTATGAAGGGAAGAAGCTGCTTCAATTGCCATTTTAATTTCAAGGATTTCAGCTTGGAAAGCCGAATTGTTGAGATCAAGTTTACCTTATCATGGGGATATTATTCCATAGTTTTCGAGAATACAATATGCACTACCAGTGCCTACTTTTAAGTGAAGAGTTAAAGTTGATACAAAATAAAATTATTTAATTTCAAATCATTAGGACGTTCTCCCTAAATGCTTTTAGTTATTCTCAGGATTATTTTCTAAAAATAAGCTCATTTTAATTGTTCTCTCAAACAGTAGTAGCGTCGCCTCTTTCTGTCCTGTCCACTATGGTTTCTTCCACGAGCATCTATTAAATTGTCTATCAGGTAAACGTTTCTAATATCCAGTCAATAAACAAACCTGCGAATGACATTGGCTATATGGGTATTATTGGGTGATGAGTTGCTCACACCTTATGTCAAGCGTTATCTCTAGAAAGAAAATAAATTACATGTTGCAATACTGAAATGAATTATGTTATGACGCCGTAAAGTTTGCCTAAATTTTGTAGGCCATCGACGGCATCCTTCGAAAAGTGTGGTTCACTGATAAATTCTTGTGCATTACAAAACATACTACATTTTTCGAAAAAAATCTTTTAATCCCCTGATTCATTCCAAGTGGTGTGCAATCAAGACACTCATGAAATGCATGAACATTTTGCTAAAAATCCTTTTATTGACGTCAAACAGCTTCAGATCCATTTTTAAAAAACGGGAGAAATAAAGTTATGTAGATCACAAGGTAGATTGCGTTTTTAAATGTCTCTTGTTGAATTGACATAAAATAATAAACGCTATTGCCTAGACGGAATGCTACCGCTTTCATGAATTTAATATTATTTCACATAAAATAATAAATCACTTCAACTACATAATAATTATCTGTTTTAGTTGCATTTGAAGCTATTCAAATGGTGCAGATAATGAACAAAGGGACTTAGGAATGTTTTAATATCACTTTTTCCGAACAAATTTGCAACTGAAGCATATCAGAAATACTGATAATTACTTAAAAACTAATATTCTTGCTATCCGGTTTTTGTTTGTATTGCATTAGAACTAAATTTGACGACTAATAATTGATAGTCTCTATGGTATATATTTTATCGATAGATTTACTGCTAACACTTAATGTTCAATTCGAGAGAAGTTATAGAATTTGTGTAATTTGTTTTATATTGTCCTACTGACTAGGATTTCCAGTTATGTTAAATCTGTTAATACCCGGATGCAGCCAATGCTCACGTGACACCAAGTACGTGTAGCGGGCGGCTGCGAGTCTAACTTCTCACCAGATCACGAAGTTCCGTAGCCGAACTGTGATGTGTTCGTATTACTGTCTTAAGGTTTTTGTCCTGTGTCTGTGTTGAATAAATGTTTGTTTGATAATCCCTGGTCTTATTCTTCCACCTGCGCCTCTGCCCCACTCATTTTAACCTAACAAAATCCTTATATCAAAATATCGTTCAATCTTCTCTAAAAATAAGTAATATATTAAAATGGTACACTAATGGTTTATTTCTCATTTATTAATCATGTAGAATTAAATAATCATAGCAACTCGGTTTTTTAAGAAATTATTCTCATCACTGGTCCTTCATTTTAAATGTGGCACATAAAGTGAAAGAACCAACACAGATAACACTATAGAATACTAAATAAATTATAGTTTCCAGGATTTCATTTTCATACAGAAGACGCCAATAAATAGTGAAATGTTGCTGAAAGATATAGTTATTTTGGTAGAAGCTTTTTAAAGGTTCAGATTTAATGACTACTTTGATGCAAAATGTTTACTGAAATAGACACAAGCAAACCTTATTTTTTAAATTATCTAAAACATTTTTATAGAAATGAAAAATTATTTTAATAGCTTGGGATCAATTATTGGTATTCAATGTAAAAATATTTTGAATTTATATATATTTAAAAATAAAATCATCAATTTTTTCTTGCTTTCCTTATTAAATAAATTACAACAATGTCACTCAAAATTAGCTTTTTCCTGCAATTACTCACTTAAAAAACTTACATAAGAAATGTATCAAAAATTTAAGAGTCAACCAATTCAGTTCAAAAATAAAAGAAATGCATCTACATTATAACACAAAGCAAACATGGGTCCTGAAAATATTCTTTCTGAGAAATATTTGGCATATAAGTTCAAAGACAAAACGATTTTTTAAAAAATCTGATTATCTTGGTTGATTGAATGATATATTCCAGATATGGCTTAAGCTTATTCAAACTCTATAATTTCATTCTTGAAAAGGTAAATGAATTTTAATTGCAGTAATCAGGTTTAATTTTGAACCGATTTTCTTAATTTCCGAGATTAATTGCTCGTATTTCTCTTAAAGAAAGGAGATTTTCTGATTTTTTAGTGATTATTGAAGAAAGGTTTTGCAGCAAATTTTGGATCATACAGTAATTTATTAATAAATAAAAAATTTTCGAAATTTTTGTAGAACTTTACCTCATAGGTCTGAATTCTTTGCGCAAGTTGTTTCTTTTAGTACCTATATTTCAATAATAAACTCACTCTGTACAATGTTAAATATATTTATTGTAAACCTGGGAGAAAATATACAAGAAAAATAAATTTTACAGATACCTGATTGTATAAAAGTATATTATCAGGTCAAAGAAGGATGGCGCCTTAGAAATCCTTTTATACAATTGTTATCATATGCATTATTAACATATATATCTATTATCACACCTTCTTAGTAAAATAAGTGTTTATTATCATTTTAAGATCCACACAGTTTACAGGAAAGCTTGTAACTGTTTTGGAGTATATAAACTGCAATGGCCGTTTCCTCATCATTAGAGATAATCAGAGACCTTCCATCTCTCTACATGAAGCTGCTTTCTTTTGTAACAAATTATTCGCTTGGGGATACCAATAAAGTGCTTTTGCCTCTCAAAGAGTGCGTTCGTCTTATGAAATTACATATAGGCTTGCTTCTAAGCTAAGTAGTGTAATCTATTTTCTTACGTGCCCCTAAATACTCTTGTATATTTGTAAGAAATATAAACATTTTTGTCATCTTTAATTAATTATAAGAAATGATAAATATAAATTTTAAAAAACAATTAGGGTTATTTTGTGGCGCAGAATTCCGTTGTTAGAAGAATCCTTCAGAAAAGTTACAGCACATCAGAAAAAAATAATTTTAACATAAATAATAAGTATAATTGACTTTCAAAGCAACAGAACGCAAGCTTGATGTATTGTCTTTCACTATGGAATACATTTTTCCTCAGGTATATTGTACTTTCTTCACCAAAGAAAGATTTTTCAGCACTAAAAATTTCCCTGAAGAATTCACTCAATGTTTTCTTTAATCTGCAACCTCCTGAATGTTTTTATACATATTTAAGGAATGAAAGTCTTTAATCATTGTTGGCATGAAACAACGAAAAATGTCTCATTTCCGTACATCTAATCATTTGTTCTGTGTTTTACATTTCAACAAAAATTTTATAATGATGTAAATCTAACCTCACTGGTGGAGCGGAACCTCTTTTTCTGTATAAATATTCTCGTAAGCTAATCTTGTGTACGTGTTTTGAGTGAAAAATCTCCATTATCAATCAATTCAATAACATCATGAAAATTATTTACATATAACAATAATAAATATTTCATTTCATATATTACATGCTTTAGGAGTCGATTTTCAATCATACAAATTATTTAAACAATGCCATATCAATATTAGAAAAAAGTATTTATAAAACATGTAATAACTGAAATATATGCAAATAATTTGAGACTTCTTATATCAGCATACAAAAAGTAAAATAAGCATTCTTGAAAACAAATAAAAAAAAATTGACATTTCTTGAAATTCTTCTGAACTTAGCAAACACTCCTCTGAAATGTTCTCTAATATCAGATACCAAAGAAGATCTGAACGTACTTTTGTCCGTGTCAAACAAAGAAGAAGGATGCGAAGGATCAAACGGCGTTTCGCCCTCCTCTGCTCATCGGTTGTTCTTATAAGACACGAATCAAACCTCCAATCGTAAAAAGTTATTGAAAGCAAAGTCAAACCGACCGAAATTCCAACAAAAAGTGCCACAGGAATAAAGGAATTGCTCCGCATAGTATGAATTGCTGTGTGAAAGTGGTAATGGGTACCAAGAAAGGAAAGAAGTAGCACATTTTTCTCTGGTCACTAGATGAGGTTCTTGCTCCTTCTTTTACAGGAAGAAATCCTGTTAGAAATTCCACTATATATAAGATGCCTTTATTTCCTCGAGTTGGTTTCGTTAGGTGCCGAAATCGGATGTAGTTTCTGCGGAAGTGAAGTATAATGTTTTCTTCATTGCGTATGCGCATATTTTCTGAAAAGTGTTGCGGGTTATTTTTCAGCGTACAATTATTTTTATTTCAATAGATTTAGTGACAACCATTTTTCATGGAAAAATAAGATTTAAGGGTACAGTAATATTTAATAATACAGAAGGGCCACCCAAGCCAATAAGGTCTCATTTGATCCCTGAAATAAGCATTCTATAGCTACTTTTTATTTTTATTTGCATTTTTTACATATATATATATTTGTATATCTATTAATTGATTTATATCAACTAGCTTCCATATCTAACGTTTATTAGTTTTCGTTTACAGATAATACAGTTATTTTTCTAGATTTTGTGTTATTAACTCGTAAATTAATTTGATTAGTACACAATACATTAGATAAATAAAAATAAAGAAATTCCTTATTATTTTTCTTCCGCTTACATATATCATTTTATGAGCTTAATACATAAATAAATGGTTTTTAAGACTAACTATTAACCGCAAGTATAAAATTAAACCGAGTCTCGCGACGTTAAATGTTAACCGTCACAAGCATTAACGCATTAGCACTTTTGAATGTGCCATGTGTGCATGCCACGCGCACTTGCATCTAAGTCTCATGCTTATTTTGTGTGCCCCACGCTGTATTTTGGGTGAGTACGGCTATCTTTTTTATTCTTCATTTTTATATATTGCTTTCAACATTTTGCCACAACACTGTCCTTTATTTGATTTGATTCAATTTGAGAGTTCTTTCAATAGAAACGAACTTATTGTTTGATATTTCGGTGTTTTCAGAATATCGTTTTGTATATTTTACTTTATTTTATTTTAATTAAGTTTTCTTTCAGTAGACATGAACTTATTGATTGATATTTCTGTGTTCCGGGAAAACAAACTTTTTTCAACATTATAGCTAAAGTTTGTGTTATAAAACACAGAATATAATTATTCCACTCTCGTTTCCTGCTGTCGACGCGTCTCGGACGACAGCGTTCTGTTTTGTGGGTTTGTACTTTTTCTAAAATAGTTTTGGGCTGATCTCTTCCGTTTATATATATATACAATCTGGTGCCACGTGAGGAAATACAAAATCCATTAACCTCAATTAGAGAAATCTAAATATACCTGGTTCAATCGCGGGCTTCGGCATCAATATATGTTGCATACCAAACTTGTTTTTATCTCTTGTTACCAATACACACAAAACAACAAAGTAAATGCTGTTTATTTACGTGATAGCCTTTTTCAATAATAATGAGTTAACAACATTGAGTTCGGCATATTTGCGGAGTCAGAACCCTCCAAAGTGTGATCATGGCGTTGCCATTACTTCCTATTACATTTCTGTGAATTTTATTTTTTTCAAATTGCATGTATCTGAAATATAATACTTTAAGGTAGATAAAAAAAAAGTGTAAGTTTAGCTGTAAAAATGATGGTAATAGTTTCCTTCTGATGTCTTTATCTTCCTCTGTGATGCTATTCCTAAAAAGAGAAAACCAACATTAAACATAGAAGACATTCGGAAGTTCAGTTTTATATCAGTAACAATAGAGGTTGTCATTCGGTTGAGACCGATAAAGATCAAAGACATTTTCAATTTTCTCATTTCGTTTATATTTTCTGGGGAATCGGTTCCATATAAGTGACATTTGTTATATATTTCGAGAAGCAATATTTTTGATTTTCAAGATTTCTCGAAGTCTCCTGTTTTGTTATTTATTTGTTTTCTCGATATGCGGAAGAGGACTGCAAGGAAAGGTAGAAAAATAAAATGAATAACATTTCACAACTATTTAAAAGTAAGAAAATGGTTACTGTGAAATTCTTAGCATTTTATCTAATTACAGCAAACACATAACAAGAGCTCGAAATGTTGTAACAGCTTTACTGCCGATCTGAATGCTGTTTATTACCTATTTAACATGATATATTTTTTATTTCTGAATCGCATACTATATTATTCCGTGTTATATTTCTGTAAAGCAAACTAACGATAATAGAATTAATACTTGTAATAATTTATTTTTTAATAAGGCTATAAGAGATGTATTTTTTTGTAATGCTTCGTTTTTATGCATCTAGATATAGCATTTTAACCCTCTAGGCGTTTCAAACGTATTTCTACGTCGATTGGATACCCATAAGCGGAAAAACGCATTTCAACGTTGTCTGAAGACGCCGAAAGCGGTCAGCCCGGATATTTACGTCTCTTGTGAACTGTCTCTAAAGTGCGAGAAACGTATTTTTCACTTTCCCCTGTCTTGGTTTGACATTTTGATTGATTAGCTGGGTAGGGTGAGGTCGACACAATGAGTGCTGATAAGAATTTACTTCTGCAAATTAGAGATACCACAGGATCAGACCCCACCCCTTACGCTTGGGGCATTTTAACGCTATCGCATTGGAGTCTTCTTTCAGAAAGAAGTGTTTTTTTCTAGTTCTGTGTGTCGAATTTGTTCTGTATAAGTTCGGTTTAATATTTGTCAGCCTGGATTGAAATTGTATTATGTTTCAAGTGTTTTTCCTGTAATACACTTATGTATATAAGATTTTATTTCAATGCATCAATGTTTTAATCAATTGTTAAGTAAATAGATTTTGTGGTCCAATCTCTTTCAATACCCCATTCAAGCATAGAAAAATTTGAGAAGCCGGGGTGATAAGAAAAGGGGGTTGTTTATTTCGTTATATAACATGATTGAAAAAAATAACTTTAAGGTTTAGGTGTGATTTTTTAAAACTATACAGTTTTTTTTCTAGATAGTTTTCTATATTACACTACTTAGAATTTCTTTTTAAATTCATCAAATGAAATAATTCCAAAAAAAACAATTATTTTCAAATAATTATTTTTCAATTTATTTTTGCTCACTTTGAGCAAACATTGAAACTAAATGTTCAAGAAGGGATGAAAATTTTATTTTTATGTTTTAAAATATTGTATTTTGTTCGAAAATTTTGGTTTACATGGAAACGTAAAGAATAATATCAACTAAATTTAACGTTTGAGTAGTCTTAACAGACTTTTAGTTATCTTATTAGAGTCTGAAGTAACATCTGCAGTTTAAGTTTATTTCAATAGTCAGTAAAATGTTTATTTCTTTTTTTAAAATGTAAAACAAAACCATTTTCTAAGAAAGTATCAATGCTTACTTCAATGATACTGAATTTATGCACTGATTCCTTGAGCGTTATAGTTTTTGCTGATATGCTCTTCATTAAGTGATCAAATCTAAATCCTGGTCATTGCTTTTGGTAGCTCTTTATGCCAATTGCGAGCTGAATTTTTAATAAATGCTATAGACAGAATCACTAATATGTCTTCTAATGTAATCTTCAGTGTTGAAATAATTATTTTCT
>BGPR01032130.1:0-17660 GCA_013235015.1 Araneus ventricosus | reverse complement strand
ATCCTCCTCATATTAGAGCTTATGATACTTTGAAATCGAAAATCATTGAAATTTTTTCACAGTCAGAATCGGCGCAGTTAAAGTTGCTTTTACAGGATTTACAATTAGGTGAGTTAGCTATGGTTGCTGATAAATTTTGTGAAATGTCTTATTTTCAAGCGGTGTCAGAAGTTCGTCAAGAGCAAGTCTCTGTATTAATTCAGGCATTGCGTGACGAAATTTCGGTTTTAAGCGCCAGCGAAGACCGACTCTCTAAGCAACAAGAGAGAAGCTGGTTTCGCTGGCGGAGAAATCTAAGTTCACAATCTTCAGGTCAAATCCCTGAAAACCTAAGTACTGTATGTTGGTATCATTATCGTTCCAGAAAAAAGGCAAAGGCACGTAAATACATAAATCCTTGTCAGCATTCGGAAAACTAACTGGCTCGTCTGTAGCGACGACGGATGGTAGCCACATGCATAGTCGCCTCTTTATTTATGATAAATTGTCAGGTCTCATATTTCTTGTGGACAGCGATGCTGCCGTTAGTCGGTTTCTAAAAAGACTGGCTTCAACCAGCGAAACCAGTGACATATTTTTATATGCAGAAAATGGTTCTCAGATTCGAACCTTGGGTTTAAAGCAGTTAGAACTAGACTTCGGGTTGCGTCGTAGGTTCTCTTTCAGGTTTATAATTGCAGAGAACTCGCATCCTATAATTGCTGAAGATTTTTGGAGCGATTTGGATTGATAGTAGATGTTAAAAATCTACCATTGATCCATGATTTGACCACACTGGTATCCGACGGAATTTCTTGTCCTGGACCAACATTAGATTGGACATTAGTTTCCACTCAGAATCTTTATCAAGAAGTATTGGTAAAATATCCTGGAACCCTGAATTCCGTCCAAAATAATCATAGACCACATAGAGTGACACACTGCATTGAGACATTTGGACCACCAGTATTTTCAAAGACACGGCGGTTATCACCCGAAAAACATAATATGGTTGAAAGGAAATTCTCAGAGTTATTAAAACAGGGTATTATTCGACCATCCAAAAGTCCGTGGGCAAGCCCCATACATATCGATCTAAAGAAAGGCTGAGAGTACCGAAAATGCGGGGATTATAGTCGATTAAATGCTAGTACTGTCCCTGATCGATATCCAATACCCCATATCCAAGATTTCTCTCATAACTTACATGGCAAGAAAGTATTTACGAAACTGGATTTAGTGAAGACATACAACCAAATACCTATTGAGGGTTTTTATATTCCCAAAACAGCAGTTATAACACCGATAGGACTTTTCGAGTACATATTTATGCCCTTTGGTTTATATAATGCAGCACAAACATTTCAATGTTTTATAGATAACGTATAGTACGTGATTCGGATTTTTGCATAGCATACCTGGATGACATTTTCATTTTTTCAGGGACGGAGTAATAGCATAGGTTGGACTTGGATAGGGTTCTTTTGCGCTTAAGCGATTTCGGTCTTTTAATTAACTTGAACAAATGTGTTTTCGGAGCATTCAAAGGGCATTTCTTGGGATACTTGGTTTCCAAAGACTGTATTGAGCCGTTGCCTGAGAAAGTCAAGGTACTTTTGGATTTCTCTTTACCGAAATTTGTTGAACAATTATGCAGAGTTTTGGCTATGATAAAATTTTATCATAAGTTCCTAAAGGATGCAGCTAAGGTGAAATCGTGTTTAATTGACTTAACTAAGAGAAAGTCCAAGAGGGATAAAACACCTCTTTTCTGGACTGAAAACGAGGAAACTGCTTTTAAAAAAGTAAAGAAAGAAATTGCAGATGCTTCATTATTAGCGCATTCTTTACCAGACGCAAAACTATCTCTTGTTGTAGACGCATCAGATTTTGTTTCAGGAGCGGTTTTGCAACAAAGCGTAATTCAAGAAAACCAACCATTATTTTTTTTCACGTAAATTGAACAATTCTAGGCAGAAATACAGTACTTACGATAGGAAATTATTAGCCATTTACACGGTCATAAAACACTTTCGGTACATGGTTGAGGGTCGAAATTTTGTCGTTTACACTGACAATAAACTGCTTATTTATGCATACCGACGAAAGGGTGATAAATGTTCTCCTCTTCAGATTAGAAATTTAGAGTTTATAAGTCAGTACACTACAGACTTGCGTCATCTTCCCGGAAAACAGAATTTAGTTGATGAAAGTTTATCACGGATTTTTGCGATAGACTTAACACATTTGGGTGACATTAATTATGAGGACATGGCCAGTGCCAGGAGAGTTATAAAGAACTTCACTCTTTGCTTTAATCAGATTACGGTCTTGATTTGAAGCCGACGAGTATCTCTCAGTCAAAAAATATTGAAGTTAAAACGTCTTTCCGCTCATTCCAGTGACAGTCGTTCGAATTTTCCTGTGTGACAAAATGGCGTCGGATTTGAATCGCTAATAAGTACGAGACTAATAATGTGAAAAGAATGGTTGACCCCACAACGGATAGATAATATCTGTAAGAGTTTATCGCATAGTATTTGTTTTGGTTGTGACGTCATCGTACCAGTGTAGATGCATGCGCGTGATTTTTATGGATTATCTTTATGTAAGGTTAATAACTGTAGCATGGAAACGCGTTTAGCTAGGAGGTTGATTCTAGTGTCATTTTAAAGAGCTTGAGGAGTATTACAGTACCCAAAGCGAGACAATAAAAATATTTATCAGAATATCAGTAAAAATCGGTATTAAATTGAAAATGTCAAACTCCGCATGTTTTTCCGCTACGAAATTTTTGTGTCAAATTCTAAAGCTAATTAATGAATAAATTTTAGTTTATAAGACTAAAAATGCGATAATTCGACGCACGTATGGCATACGGGCACGAGTGTTAAGGGGTTAAAGCGCGATTAAGGGAACGGTGGACCTTGAAATTGGCAAAAATTGACCAAAATATAGAAATTTGTTTTTGTTATATTGAGATGTTGCTTACTTTAATGAACCATATGCACAAAACCGCATGTCTCTAAATTAATTTATTACAAAGTTATAGGGTTTTAAAAAATTTAAAGGGACCCAAATATGTAAACAACCATGTCAACAAATAGAAAATACGATTTGTTTTACATTTTAATTTATTTTAGAATTAATATTTTTACGTTTTAGCTTTAGTGGATTTTAACTGTAACTGTCAACTGCTGTTTGCCACATTTTGTTTACACTTCTACCTCGTGTTTAACGAGTTGACGTGTTGTTATTTGTTGTCATCATTTGTGATATCTGCCTACTTCTTGGTATCCTCTGAAGTGATTTTTTGCTGCAAAACCCGGGTAAGTAATAATACTTTATGGTTTGTATACATCATTTACATAATGGATACTGTTAGTAGGCGATATCGTAAATTGAAAGGTAGGCCATCAAAACGAAAGCGTTTGTGTGCTTCCAACATAAGCAAGAGATGGGAGAAAAATAAAGTAGAGAATTCTGCTATTTCAGTGGGTGCTGAGAGCTGTCTAAGCAATGAAGGTAAGGAAAAGAAAAATTCTTTAAATTTAAGTGCCACAAAATTGGAAGTGTTGCCTTCTACATCTGCTTCAACAATCAATGCCATTGAAAAAAATCCTTATGTCATTATGAATAACAGTATGGGGTCTTCCCTTCTCTCTAACACAAAATGTGATGAATGCAATATGTGTTCTTTGGATGTTACATCTAATGGCACTTATGGCGTTTCTTCAAAAATAGAAGTAAAATGCAAAAACTGTGAGAAAGTATTTATAAGTCCATATTTTCCAGCTCTCGTGATAATATCGATAAATGCTTTGAAGAAAATAAAAAGCTTGTTGAAGCTTTTTCGAAAATTGGGAAAGGCCACGCAGCATTGGCAGTTCTTTCAATGGCTATTGGCATTCATGCAATGGATAAAAAACATTTTCAAAATGTTTACACAAATTGTATGAGGAGAAGCAGAGTTATAAAGATGACATTCTTCAAGTGTCTTTAAAATTATTCGCCAAAAGCATAATGAGTTGCATCACCATCTGACCAAAATAATGAAATTATTGATATCACAGTCTCGCATGATGGCACACGGCAGAAACGTGGACATACGTCACTATATGGAATTGGGATAGTTGTTGATATTTTGACTGGTATCGTCATTGAACACGAGATACTTTCAAAATATTTTCCTGAATGCACTACTGTAGAAAGGGATCTTGGAGAACAAAGCGCTGATTTCCTCCATTTATGGTACGAAGCCCACAAGCCAGAATGCAGCGAAAACTATGTGGGATCATCAAATGCGATGGAAGTTAAAGCTGCCGAAATGTTATGGACGAGATCGGTTTAAAACTGTGGCATGCGATACATGATTGTTCTTTCAATTGGTGATTCTAAGACACACCAACATTTATTAGATGTTTATGGTGACAATATGAAAATTTCTAAAGAAGAATGTCTGAATCATGTGGCAAAGAGACTTGGGACGGGACTTCGCAATAAAGTCAAAGACTGTCGAAGTAAAGGTATAATAATTGGTGGTCGAATAGATGGAAGCTTGAAAGAAAGCCCTATATTAAAACTTACAAATTTTTATAGGAAAGCTATAGAAGACAACGTCCCTGATGTACAGAAGATGAAAACTGCAATATTTGCTTCATTGTTCCACACTTCATCGACAGACAAAGCACCTAAGCAAAATAAATGCCCAACAGGAGTGACACCATGGTGCTTTTATCAGAGGGCATTGGCTAACAATGAAAAGCCAAAGTCTCATTCGTCAATGAAGACAATGTTGTCAGAGCAAGTTCTGGAAAAATACTGTCTGGGTATCCAAGGCTTGCAAACAACGAACTGTTGGCAAGATGCGTCTCAGGAAAAACCCAGAATGTAAATGAGAGCAATCATAGTGTTATTTGGAACAACTGCCCAAAAGAAACTTTTGTTTCTAAAAAACAGCTCGAATTGACAGTAATTTCTGCCATAGGTGAGTTCAATTTTGGCTGCTTGAATAACCTAAGTGCAGGCAGAAAAGAATGAATTTAACTCAGAATCTGTTCACATTGCTCAAAAACGTGATAAACGCCGCATAGCACAAGGAGAAAGTAGAGGTGCTGAGAAGTGCAAAAGAATTTAGAAGAAACTATCTAAATCTAATAATAATACAAAAATCATCGAAAAAAAAGGTGAAACATATGGTTCTGGCAAATTTTATTTTTTTGTGAATAAATAGTTATTTATATTAATTTAGAAAACACACGTTACTGAAATTTCTAACGCGTCAAATCAAGACTTCCCATTTAAACATTTTCTCTTCAAAATTTACTTTTAAGTGAAAAACAAGCATAAATATGTCTGTACTTTAATAAACTGAATAGTGTATGGTATAAAGAGAGCAAGTATCAAAGGGAAATGTACACATATATTTAAAATGTATTTTTCTCTAAACTGTATTTTTTTTCAGATTTACGTGTCTTTAAAATGTTCCATGCCTCTTAATGTTTTAGTAAATCTTATTAAATTTTTAGTGCGGTATCCTAATAGATACTAAAATTAATCTTGGTATCCATTTTATGTTTCGACTTCATTTAGATAGTTAAAGGTCACTTTATTTTGAAAAAATGTAAAATTTTGATGAAAATTAAGTAAACATAAACAAAAATATTTCCTATAAATAAACTATTCAATAAAATAGCAAAACAATACCCCGTTATGTTGTAAATGTACTTTTGAGTAATAATAATGTAAAATGAAATGAAAAAGTAAAAAATTGGCACGCACGGAACGTTTTTAAAAAATGAAAAAATATATTTTTTTCATTTTTAAAAATATTGAGTTAAAATTTTTTAAAAAATATATCCCATATAGAAATGTTTCAATAGATATGTGTTCAAAATTTCCGAACTCTAAGTAAATAAGTAAGAAAAAGTTATATAGTGTCCACCGTCCCCTTAAACGCAGACAACATTAATTCTTGATTGGATGCATAGTGAATAATTAATGTTAATAAAAATCAAGCTTTGTTTTTCATGAGCACTGAATTTGAAGTACTTATGTTTAGAGTGAATTTATTTAGATATTGTTTTATTTCTCAAAATAGACATGTGGATGAAAACTGGAACTCTTAAGAGAGGGGCATCTCGAAGTGAAATTCAAACCATCTATTCGGCAGATACGAAGATTACAGTGAATCAGCCTGGTGATGACGATGAAAAAGTGCAAAGATGCCGCCATTAAGTAACTTATTGGCCTGTTCAGGTAAGAAATAAACTTGGTTTTGTTTTTAAAAAACTCCCAATGTCAGTGCGCCTTCGAAGAAGAGAAAATATTCCATCAGAAACCGAAAATAAGGATTTTCCGTCACGGGAGATGATCCCTCATGGGATCATCTTCTTTAGGTGGATACGGGTGTCCCAATCCTGGGGTAACCAGGGATCATTTATCACTTCAAATTTACCCTTCTCTACGCCTTCTGTTGTCTGCTGATCCCTTGCATCCCTCGCGGCAAGCGAGGGACCTCTCCATGAGAAGCTGTCGCCACTCTTCTTGCTTCTTATGGATAGCCAAAACAACACGTGTTGGCCGTGCATGGCTACCCATTAGATGGGTAGTGCACTGTGGGTTCCCGGTGTATAAATTCGGTTGGTATCCTAACGACTTAGGCTGCTAGGGATCAAGCAAAAGAGTCATTCTCTGGGGCTTGGCGTTAAGGCTGGTCAACGTTCCTGGAAGTGACTCTGAACGTATAGATCCCGGATAGCCCCATGGTAAGTGCGGAGGCTGGGAGTTCCCAGAGGTGGTAACTTCCTTTCCTTGTTGGACTCGTTGGTGGGCTGTGCCGTCGAGATCCCGATGTTTTCATAGCTTTTGCATGGGTCATGCCATAAAGGGTCCCTTGGGTGGGCAATGAAAAATAACTAACAATTCTCCTGAAAAGATATTTGATCATTTTCTTGTTATTAAACGCGATTCTGAAAACAATGAAACATTTCACTTGGTGACGCCATTTCTTGTTGAAAGGGCCGCAGTTGCAACTATTGGAGAAGTCTTTTCCATTCGGAAACTTCGTTCTGATGACTTGCTGGTAGAGGTTTATTCTTGACAGCAAGCCCAGAAAATCTTTAAACTGAAAGCCTTAGCAACGATTCTCATTACTGTCAGTGCTCACACATCTTCGAATACATCTAAAGGTGTAATAACTTGCGCAGAACTATCCAATGTCCTTGTTGGAGTCATCACTAATGAATTAAAAAGTCAATGGGGCAGTCATGTACGCCAAATTACCATTTGCGGGATGGTCAATTCCTCAATACCAAGCATTACATTCGCATATTCAATAACCCGAAATTACCTGAACTCATCGCTGTCCATCCGTCGGAGGAGGAGGATGAATTAAAAAGGAGTTGGCACGTTCCGGCAACTCCAACTTCTGCTCTTACTTCCCTTGAAGAAAACTGTTTAATGGGTACCTTCCTCTCATGGAATTGAAGCGGCACAAGGTCCAAATTACACGACATTAAAACTTTCATAAACTATTTTCATAATATTTGTATTCGACTCCAAGAATCCTCTTTGTCGTCCAATATTCCTCTGAAACTTCGTGGCTAAAACAGTTTGCGGAAGGATGCCGCCACAAGAACTAATAACTGGTGGTGTCTGTATCCTCACCTCTAACTTGAATCCAAGCACACATCTCGTTGACGTGAAAACGTCATTCCGCTCGTAACAGTGATAGTCGCTCAAACTTTCTAGTGTGACAAAATACCGTCAATTTGAATCGCTAATAACTACGAGACTAATAATGCGAAAACAATGGTTGGCCCAAAGACGGATAGATAATATCTGTAAGAAATTGTCGCATAGTATTTGCTTGTGACGTGATCGTACCAGTGCAGGCGCATGCGCATGATTGTTATGAATTAGCTTTATGTAAGGATATAAATAAGCGTAGCGTGGAAACGCGTTTAGCTAGAAGTTTGATTCTGGTATCATTTTAAAGAGCTTGAGGAGAATTACTAGGAACCAAAGTGAGACAATAAAAATATTTATCAGAATATAAGTAAAAATCGGTATTAAATTGAAAACTTCAAACTTCGGATGTTTTTTCATAATATCATGAAGAGTCTTCTTTCAAATTATACGAAACTTGCAGAATATTTGACTATAGGTAAAAGAAACATTGTATTAAAGTTTTAATTCAAAAATTTGAATATTACGGGAAATATGAACATTTGTAGTAAATAATGTTTTATTTCGCATATGCGAAATGTAGTTCTATATACTGTCAAAAGATAGAGCCATCAAGAGCTACTCTAAATAAAACATAGTAAAGGCGCAGTTCGGGTCCGCGCCGTAGAGTTTTCGTGAGAACGTCAGGATAAAGTCAAAGAGCAAGTGTTTCGTATTAATATGCAATTTAATAATCAATATCTCTAATACCATATTTACACAGAGTAGTATAATGGTTACAGAATAGATATATCACAAGCTACCACATACCCTTGCTACATGCGAACCATTATACTACTCTGTGTAAATATTTTATTTAAGAGATTGATAATTAAATTACATGTCAATACGAAACATTTGTTTTATGATTTTATCCACACGTTTTCAGGAAAAATCTACAGCGCGGGCACGAACTGCGCCTTTCTTATGTTTTTTCGCACACTTCATTGCAGGCTGTGGCTGTACAGGTTCATGTTCTAAGTTTAGTTACAATCTGCTGGGTTTACTTGCCACCTCACGATGTCGTTAATGAGCAAGACCTGGACAACTTAGTGGACCAGCTACCTACGCCTTTTCTCTTGTTCGGCGATTTCAGCGGACATAGTACTTGTGTGGGGTTCCGATGTTACAAAATCTCGTGGGCGACAGATAGAACGGTTTGCCTCTGAGAAGACACTTTTTGTCGTCTTCAGAGGCACACAAAACCGTAACAGGCAGAAAAAGGGTCTCAATACTTTAAAACGCAATCCTTAATAAAATTCCTGGTAGGATCATCCTGGCAGTAAGCTCCTTAAAATATTTAGGTATATTATAGATAATCAACTATCCTGGTCTCCTCATATCCTAAATCTACATAAAAAAGCATATAACTTAATCAAAAATTTTAATAGTATTGCTGGTCCTAATTGGGGTACCAGTGCTTCTTTATTGAAACACTGATATCAGTCAGTCATTGAACCTTCCTTACTGTATGGAGCTGCTGTCTATGGGGGGTTCCTTTACCAAACAACAAATCACTAATCTACATTCAGTTCAGAGAGTTGCTCTCCTAAAAATTTCTAAATCATATAGGACCTGCCCAACCAATTATTTAAATGTCTTTTTGGGTCTGTCCCCTCTCCATGTCGTTGCCAACGCATTATATATTAAATTTCAGGTTTTTGCAAAAAAGATCTATGAATTTTGATTTTATTGACGTTAATCATCTTGATTCATTCATTACAGTTAATAATATAAATATTAATAAGACAATTTTGGAATTTTCTACTCTTATTGAAAGTCCCGATTTTGAGGTGTACAGTGACGATTCCGGGATTTGAAGACAATGTCGGGGCCGCGGTGTACATTTCTAACGATAACGATCTCTTTGAATCTTTCCAGTTCAAGTTAGCCAGTTACAATTCCGTTTTCCAGACCGCGATCGCCTCACTTAATTTTGCCGCGTGCTGGGCGCTGGAAAATGGGTATAGAATTAACATATTTATGAATACTTTATCTTCTATAGAAGTTCTTAAGAAAACTAATTCTAAATCCTTATTTATAAATCATATTCAATCAAAGATGTTTCAAGCTATTGGTTCGGTCGGCTTGTTTGGGTGAAGGCTCACGCCAGAATCCCAGGTAACGAGCTGGCTGACCAATATGCCAAAATTGCAACTACCGATGGTCAAGAGCTGAATATCCCCGCTCCTTATACATATGTAAAAAGGAAAATTAAAAATTATAATCTAGATAGCTGGCAGCGACATTGGGAGGACTCTGGCAAAGGTGTCAGAGTTAAAGGGTATGTTCCAACTGTTGATTTTAATTTATTAACACATAATAGACAATTATTATTTTTTATTTCTGGACATGGTCATTTTCCTGCTTATTTATATCATTTTAAACAAATTAATAACCCTTATTGCATCAGAATTTTCCTGAGGGATGCCGACCATTTCGCTATCGACTGCCCCCATACTCTTGATTTCCATTTCACTCGGCCTTCAGAGACAAACAAACCCATTTCGTTTTCTAGCTTTCTTAAGACTCCATAGTCTATTGGTTAACTCTTGAGTATTAGTTTTTCATCTCGCATAAAATTTGCAACGAACTTAAAGAGGTTCATCCCTCTGTTAATTAATTAATTACTTTTTCCTCCACTTTGTACCTCTGGTTTGATTTAGGTTGTGGTTTGTCATTGTTTAGCCTTATTATGTAACTCCTTATTTTTTTTAGATATTTTCGAATACTGTATTATTACATATATTTTGGAATATTGTATCGCACATAATGTATAAAAAATTTTTGTATTTGTAATTTACTGGAGATTTTTAATTTAATAATTATTAATTTTATACGCGCTTTTTTTTTCTTCTTTTTTCCTGTTGGCACAATTTTTGACAGTGTCTGAAATATTTCTTCGTGTAGTATGATATTGGTTTTTGATTGAAGTCTAAATTTATGTTGTTTTAAAACTAGGCATAATATCTATTTGATTTTTGGAATTTTTCGAAGCTGTGTAGCTCTAACTTCTGTGTGTTCTTAAAGTGCTGATTACTGTATGTACAGATACTTTTGATGTACTTGACTCTTAATATCTGAGCGCTCTGTATTTATATTGTTCTATTTAAATATGTATTTTCACGATGGTTGGCATACGCGGTATTGTAATTTGTCTTTTGATGTTTATATAACTTCAATGTATTCGGTATTTTTTGTGAGGTTTCTTATGTGATCTGGATCCACACTTATGCTCTAATGGAGATCTTTGGTTTTGTTTTTAAATTTGTTAGTTTATACATTTATTAATTCTTGTTTTGTATTTAGTCTATTTGTGTTTACGAGGTTTATATAGAGAGGGTGTACTCTGTGGTTTATTGTTGCGCTCCTTTTTGATCATGCTCGCTTCTTGTTGATTCTAGAATAATTTTGATACTGCTAAATTCTGTTTTTTGTTCTTTTGATATATGTGTTCCTATCGCTATGTCATTGCCATTCTCTGGGAGTTTTGAGTGCTTTGTAGACTTGCATATATGTTTGTATGAAGTCTTTTTTGTTTGCTGTGTTTTTAATTTGCGTTTGATGTTGTTTTTAATTTTCACACACACATATATATAAACAAAAAAAAATTCAAGAGCATACAAAAAGAAAAGGACAAAAAAGAAAAGAAAATTTAATAAATTGAAAAATATCATGGCGAGCCGCTCGTCAGGAAGAAGAAAAACATACAAATATATATATTCGAACCCACAAGTACCTTCCACAGTCTTCATCTGTCCATTTGTTTTCCTGAACTATTGTTTTACTGAATCTCACTGCCGAAAGTTATCTCTGTAACAGTGGTTACTTTCCTATTATAGTCTCCCATGCTGATAGTGCTGGTGGAATTCAATATCCTCCACGGTATCTATTCCAGCGAGCAGACTGTACTAATTTCACTCAAATGGCAGATATCACCGAGTCTCTGGTCGGACAGTGCACCAAGTATATGCAGACATTATGGAAGTAGAACAAAATACCATTGATTCTTTATTAAACGCCGCAAACAATACCATTCCCAAGTGTTCCCTACGTCTAAGGAAATTTAGTAGACCTTGGTGGAATGAAGTTTGTCGTGGCAGTCGCAAAAGGCAAAAGAAACTGTGAAATAGATTTCGAAAGTACCCCACGACAGAAAATTTTGTCGCTTTTAAACGAGCCAAAGCATTTGCTCGTCGCATACCGCGTCGAAGTCAGAGAGAATCTTGGATCAGTTTCATGTCAACAATCACACACTCTGCTTTAAACATCTGTGGAACAGGGTCAAGGCTGCTAATAGGATTTATAAGAATTTTCCTTTCCTGTTTTAAATACAGGCATTACGTATTCCGCTCCATTAGACGTAGCCAATATTCTTAGGAGCGCATTTGTATCAGTTTCCTTAACTGATTCTCATAGCGCTGATTTTGCTGCAATAAAGAATCGAGCGGAACAACAGTCTTTGCGTTTTACTGGCCGCAGTACCCTTCCATATAACGATGAGTGCAGAATGTTTGAAATAAAAACCGCATTGTCTCAAGAGCATGATACCAGTCACGATCCAGACTGAGTCGCATATATATGCTTCGGCATTTGATTACAACTTCGCTTCTCTTTTCAATCTGTAATTCTTATTTAATAGAATTTTTATTCAACAGAAGTATACTTCACAGTGGCATGAATTGAGATTCCTATCTTAAAACCTGGCAAAGATCCATCCAGTCCCCCTGCACTAAAGGCCAATTGATCTGACAAGTTGTCTATGCAAGACATTTGAACACATGGTCAATGCTCGTCTTATCTTCGATTTAGAGAAACAAGGTTGCATCTCCCAATGCAGAGTGGTTGCCGTAGAGGAAGGTCTGCTTTTCATAACCTCAATTTTATGGAGACCCAAATACGCAATGCGTTTGTTAGGAGGAACCACCTTGTCTCAATATTCTTTGATATAGAAAAAGCATGTGACCGTGTATGGCGCTATGGTATACTTTCGACACTTTTTAAATTTTGTTTTAGGGGAAACTTACCCATTTTGAACAATAATATGACTTCAATATTTTACATTTGCATTTTGATAACAAAAAACTCTAAATAATATTTAAGTAACCTCAAGCGGTTGATTACTGTTACCATTTTCTTTATAATACATGTTTTGTATTTGAGTGTCTATTTACATTATCTATGTTTTGAAAGAGTGTTTCTGGAATGGCAACGTTGTTTTTAAAAAGTAGAAAAATGTTTTTAGAATTTGATTCTCAATTTTTAACTTTGTATCTTTCATATAATAAAAACGGCCATTTACAGTCGGTAAATTGGAGATTCTTTATTTAGAGTTTTAATGAAGAGTTTATTTTAGTTTTTAAAGTAATAAATCAGAGATAATTTCAAACATCTGACGTCCACAATCAGGATTTTTATCTGCAAGTAGAGATATTTCGTTTGTTTGTAATGAATGTACTTACGTCCAAACGATCTAGTTCAGGAAATTGTTTATAAAAGCTGTAAATGATAAAAATAAAAGAGTGAGCTTGATTTATCGATTGATATAAGGATTTCGAAACTAAGGTTAATTGAAGAGAAAGAGGAACCTATGTTAGAGGTGTGAGAGACTTATAGAGAGGTACTTATCGAAAATGAAAATAATGAAACGATAATAAATAATGAATTTCATCAATCAGAAGGCTATATTGATAAGTGGAGAATAGTAGAATCCAAGTTGGCTTCTCTTTTAGCTGAAAAAGATATCAGTTCTGTTGTTAATGAAAGTTTTACTCAAAATGCTGTTCTTTGATAACCTAAGCTTAAACTCCCAACTTTTGACAGGAATATCAAGAACAGGGTGGGATTTTGGGGTCAGTTTAAAAAGAGCGATACCGATCCTAATTTGGATGATCATGATAAATTTGCATATTTATTGCAATAAATGGAAAAAGGATCACCTGCCGAAGAGTTAATTAAAAGCATTCCACCCGGTGGTTAAAGATATAACAAAGCTTTACAACAACTACAATCACGTTTTAGTAAAGAAGATCTTCTGATAGAGGTCTATATTAGATGTCTTCTTTCGTTAGTGTTATTAAAGAATTCTCAGTAGAAATTTTCTTTAATAAAACTCTACTATAACTTAGAATCCAAAATTTGAGCGTTAGAAGTTCTAGGTGTTTCTAGGGATAAATATGCCGCGATGCTGTATCCTTTAGTCTAATCGTCATTGCCGGATGATGCACTAAATCATGGCAGAGATTCCTAGCTATTAATCGTGGTCATAGAGAGATCGAAAGTAGTGAGCCAAATGATAAAAAAGAATCAACACATCGCATAGATTTAGATGGTTTGCTTTTATTTTTACTCGCTGAAATTGAAGGGGAAGAGCGAGTATATATAGCTACTAAGTGTTTTACAAAATATCAACCTCCTAAGCCATGGAGTACTAAACATGTTGGTTTCAAAAACCGTGGAGAATTTACACAAAACCTTTCTGCTTCTACTCTAATAGCAAAATCAGAGAAAAAACCAAATGCATGTATTTTTGTTCTGGAATTCACGAATCTAGTGATTGCTTCAAAGCTAGAAAGATGTCATCTGAGGAAAGGCAAAAGGCTGTCCAAAACAGTCGTTGTTGTTTTTTTATGCTTAGTCAAAGGACATGTAATAGCTAAATGCAGGCAAAAACATTGTGTGTTATTTCTAGGAAAAAAGAAATGTAACTATACGATCACTATTAAGGTGGGGTCGTTAAATAAATTATCTAATGTAAGACAAGAGAAGTTATCTAATGTTAAGATCTCACCGCTTAAATTGTACCGTGACAAATGGCTCCACGCGGCTAGGGTTAGTCTTCATCTTAACGCACTTACTATTGAAAGCCAATCCAATCTGCTTGCATAGAGTTAAAATTAAAGATGGTTCAAAAATCAAGTATGTGAATTTGAGTAATAGTACTTTCACAACGTATTTAATTAATATTTTCCAGAAAGTAATTTTGTTTATTTATGAAATCAGTTTGGACTTTATGTGTACTTGTATGGTTTGCAAAATTGAGTGCTTTGGTTGGAATAATGTGTATTTGTTATTAAGTATGAGAATAATAGTTTTATATATTCATAAGTAGTTAGTGTTTTCATGATCAGTTAATTATAGCTAATAGAAATAGGGTTAGGCAACAAAATGACCCAATTGTATCCGATTTGCCAAATAAGGAACGCAATGTTAGCATGAATTTAGTTGAGTTCATTCCAAGATTTTCTGGGAAAAACGATAGTATAAAAAGCTTTATTAAGAAAATCGATGAAGTAGGCCAATTAAACAATTGGTTGCCTGCTGAAAAGTTAACAATTTTAAAACCTAAAATATGCGATGATGCCGAAAAATTCGTTTCTTTAAACATTAGGGTTGAAGAAATAAATGATTATGATCATGTAGTTAATGCATTAATCTAAGAATCATATTCGGGGATTAGCAACAGTATTCTTCAAATTCAAGCAAGCGGGGATAATCCAGGAATTGTGAACGCAAACAATAGCGCTTTATTGGCAAGATTTCGTGCTGGTTTTAAATCGGAAGTGCAACGGCAAGTATTAAGCAAGTATCCTCGCACGTTGGATGATGCTATTGAATCGACAAGAATTGAGGAAAAAATTGTGAAAACGCCGCTCGCAATAGAGAATCGGCATGCACAAATACAGTTAGCAGAGACTTACTACACGAATTAACGTCTCAGATCGCAAAGTGTAGAGGTTCTGAATCTCAGATCCCAACCAAATTCGGACTCAGGACAAATAAATAATTTCAGCGCTAACCGGAAAACTCAACAACGAAATACGCTTGTCACTTTTTACTGTGGATGGCTGGGAAGGTGAGAGCATGAAGTGACAAAAAGGAATACGGCAATAGAAGGAGAAATATATCATTTTCTAGAGACAGGAACAATTCCAGAGAGCGAAATTTTTCAAATAGAGGTAAGAATAATTTTGACCCCTGCAATGACAGAAATCTTTCAAACAATAGTGGAGGCGAACGCGATAATCATAATGATCGATATTTTTCAAATTATAACGGAAGAAGAAATCCAAACAGAAATAACGCGAGGGGTTTAAACACGAGAGGGAGAGAGCGTTGATAGAAAATTCAGGATCGAGCGAGGTGTCTCCCGAGAGGTTATCTTCAGACCAGAATTTTCCTTACCAATTATTGAGGTGGGACCTTGTATTAACTTTAAATGTTTGTTGGATAGCGGAGCTACAGTTTCTTTAATCGAACCACAAGTGTTTGACCAAATAAAGGAACTAGGTAAAGTTCCACAGTTGACATCAAACATAATTGTTAGAGCGGTAAACGGACGTGAGCTAGAAATTATAGGATATTTTAAATTAGTCTTAAAATAGAGGATTTAATTTTTGAACAAAATTTTTATGTGACTGAAAATAAAATCGCATCCAAATAGGACGCAATTCTTGGCATGGATTTTTTAAAGCTAGAAAGGCTGTTATCATTTTAAAAGAAAACTTTGTAGAGATCGGCAATAATAAAGTGCCTATCACACACGTGCCAGCTACTCATTACATTGACAACTCAGGTCAAAATGCTAATTTTAAATTAAATCAGAAATTACTTTTACCACCTGGCTTCTCTTCAATAGTTTATTAAACGTCCTAAAATTTATTCTTGACTGCTCAAAAATATCAGTCGAAAAATAGCAGCTAGTAGTTGAAGTCGAGCTTTGGTGATTTCTCCCTTTCCTGTAGGAGCGACTCGATTTCTGTAGGAAATAAACTTTATCTCTATTTGTCGTTACAGTTTCAGGAAAAGCAGAAACTACATAATCGCATTTTCTAGCATCACGGAAAAAATGTATTGACCGGTGTTCCACATTTTAAGCACCAAAATATCTGGGGAATTATATGTTCTCAATGTACGCAATATTTTTTATCCACTTCAAAAACTCGTTTCTTGTAGTTTCATCAACTTCATCTTCCCACGTTATCTTCATTTTCCAAATATTTTGAAGCAACAATTTAGGCCCTAATAATACGGGGCATTTTACACCAATAGAATCAAATAACCTGTGGTCTCTAGACAGAACAGCTCTTTTCGTGATTTTTTCTCTGCATATCTCCTTTTTTAATTTCATGTTTTTTGCTTTGCTTTGTTTTTGTTCCATACTTTGTCCCCAGCGTCCCATGGATAAGGTCCTTTTCTTTTCCTTGTTTCTTAATCATACAGTAAAATGTGGAAATTGGGGAAGAGATTTTTGTAAAAGGGAATGGGTGAGGGGTAGGAGAGGGAGTACTAAGCACTTGAATTTTTGTAGGGATTGAGTGTTTTTATTTGTTTTAATGAGTGTATTTTGTGATTCCTCTCTTTTTCATCTTGACTTTTAGCTCATTTCACTTTTTTTACTTGTGAATGTGTGTTTATGTAAATTTGAGTTTCTTCATCGCTGCATTGTTCTGTCTTTTTCTTGTACTTCCGAACCGTCTCACCAGGGAAGAATTCAGACTTTTTGTCATCGACGTAAATTTTATGTGAAACTCCGTTTTTTATTTCATTTTTTAATTATTATCATTTCATTTCTGTGTAGGTGCATGCTTTTTGTGTTTATATTTTTGCGTGTTTTCAAACTCCTGTTTTGTAGTTTTTCCCCCCAGCTTGAATAAAGGGTTTAGGGTTTTCTTTTCTCATTTCGCTTTGTCTGTGAACTCGTGCAGCGCATAGCCAAGCTTGGGATTTTCACCTATTTTCTATATTTTTAGCGGTTTCTTCTATCATTCCTATTTTCAGCTCCCATTTTTTTTTAATTATTTTTCTTGTTTTTTTATTCGATACAATTTATTTTCCTCCTTCTTATTTGATACACATATAATTAAATCTATTTAAATTATTAGCCGTTTTTCTCTGTCTTAGAACTTGTATGTTATTAATATTTCCTTCTCTCTTAAAAAGCTTTTACTTTT
>BGPR01032129.1:0-17660 GCA_013235015.1 Araneus ventricosus | reverse complement strand
TTGCTATGCATTTCCCAATCGTCTTTGCGGTCTCTAAACCTCCTCAAGAAATTAAGCAACTAAATGCTTATTGCATGCACATTTTTAACATAAATATAACATTAAACAAGTACAAAAAATTTTAAAGCTCTATCTGAAAAAGAAAAAAAGCTTTAGCATTTTGAAAACGTGAAAGTGAAAAAAAAAGTCCTACATGGAGAAAGAGCCAATTAAATTTGTCATTTGCACACGTTTATCTTTTGTCATCGTAAATAAAAAACTAAATAATTTCTATAATATTAAACTGTAAAAATGTGAAATCTTGATATATTTAGTAGAAAGAAAAGATCAACAAAATTAGCCAATAAAATAAAAATTGATATTTTGGCCATTTTTTGGGTAATGTGTCCCCTCAATAGCCAAATAAATCTATTTTTGATATATAATATATAAAAGATATAATATATATAATATATAAAATATATAATATATAAAATATATAATATATTTGATATATAATTTATAAAAATCAGCTATGTTCTGAGCTTGACGCTACAATATATGCATATTAAACCTTCCTGTGCAAATGGCATCTTTCTTTTACGAATTATGGATTTTTAAAGTTGTTCTGGACTTCTGAATCATCTGGTATATTCATTAAAACTATTTTCAAGATCTAATGAGGAAAGATAAACCCACTAAGTCGAAAATATTAAGAAGCTGCTGAAGTTAGATATCGGTTCAGGTAAAGTTTACGGTGCAAAGCCCTTTCTCTCCGCTTTAACTCGCCAATTCCTTGCCGCCAAGCAGAAGACGGATTGGCGACGTCAGAACATTTGTTTTGGTTGCGCAGGAATGTTCCTATTCGTGGATTGTTCGCGCAGGAATCGTAATATTTTTATTTCGCGCTTCAGCGTTGCAATTTTATTGGTCAGGTATGTGCTATCTACGATTTCATTGGTCGATTCCTTCGAATTTCTATAAAACTTCGTTTGGAATTTATCCTTTCGAATTGAAATTCTCGTTTTTGGAATTTTTTTAAAAAGCCTGAGGTTTTTTTTAATTTAAAAAATTTGCCTGGAACCCGCAGGCATTGCGTCCACAAGGCAACAATAAAATACTCGCTGTGCAGCCAAAACAAATGTTCCCACATCGCCAAGCCATCTTGTTCTTGGCGACAAACATTTGGCGATCCTAAGTGGGGAGGAACGACTGTGCACCGCAAACTTAACTTTTACCTAAATATGTATCATCATCGTTTCTAGAAATACATTATTTGTAGATAGCTATGGTTTAGTAATGGTTAGTAACAAACATTAACTCGTCTCCTAAGTCATTAAAAATATCATTTTTACTGCAAAAATGAGTTTGACATTGATTGGGGTTTTTTTATTGCTTGTTAAAATGTATCGAATCAAACTTAAATATGTGTGTTACATGCAATAAGTTATAAATTGAAACACTCACTGGCTATAAATCTAGCTGAGTGGTATATTACATCTGTGCTGTGATGTATTTCAGCATAGCATGAAGAATCATGGAGCCTTCTTTATCATAAATAATATATTTATTGGACATCTACCACAGCACAAACATGTGAAACAAACACACCTACACTTACATCACATATGTTACGTCACTCACTTACATCGAATTCCATGTTCAATTTTTTATTCTTTTCCGTTGCTAGGCGACGTTAGCAAAAAGACAATATGTCGTTGTCATACTATTTTGATAATCTTTAGAAAATAATTATGCCAAACGACATTCTTAATTAATTTCTTTTTCAGCCAAACAATATTTTTAAATTAATTTCTTTTATGACCAAACGATTTTTTAATCTAATTAATTTCTTTCTTTAAACACTTTAATAATTCTACAAATATATATTTTTATTCGTTACGAATATTACAGTGTTTAAGTAATATGATTCTTATTTTTATAAAATTTGAATAACATTTCTATATATTTATTATACAGAAAGAAAATGATTGAGGGTTTTTTTTCTCTTTTGTTCTTCTTATATGTCAAGATCAGACGTCGTACCAGACAAGCGAAGATCTTTTTTATTATCTACAAAACTTGCTCAGAATACAAAACTAAAAGAATCACGCTAGAATTTAATCCAGAGGAATACAAGCAACAATTTATATTAAACTGACTACAATGGCATTGAGTAAGTATCTCTATTCTTATCCAAAACTAAGTCGTAACTATTTTCTAAATGCATGCAACAAAATAATGATGGCTACACATTTATAAGACAACCATCTCACAAAGACACGTTTCTCTTGCGCTTTCTTGTATAACTATTCCGTTTAACCATGTCTTAATAACGCGTGGGCGTAATAACAGATTACATTGTTCAAAAGTCATTCTTTAGAGCAACAGTGTCAAGTTGAAATGACCATTACTCACAGTCTGTCTGCTTTTAACCCAGTGTTTATCATAACAAAGCGAAGCAGCAATGTTAAATTAACTCACAACATATGTACATAATGGACGCACGACCGAAGTTTTATGGCTTCATTTCGAACGAAGTCTACCCGGCTGGGCGATATCAATTAATTCGCCTGATGATATCGATAGTTTAAGACAGCAGTGCTCGGAGGTGGGAATTACCCATCGTAGCCGTTTTGATATCTTTATTAAAGAGATTAATTATCGCAAAACTATGCAAGCAAATGTCCTTGTGGCGCGAACGTAATTTGCCGTAATGGAATTTGCGAACAAACCCATTAGGATTTAATTTTACATTCTTCAGAGATTTTGGGAAGTTTAAACATTCTTTAATGTTATTAATGCTTCTAGTTAAATGTTGTGTTTAGCGGTCTTTGTTGGTGTATTTAGGAGATATTAGTCGTCAAGCTTTGTTCGGATTTGGTTCTAAGAATAATTGTTAATTAATGTTACGTGTTAAAAGTTCGTAAAAGCAATGAATTATTAAATCCCTAAATGAAAGAATTAGAATTCTCTTACTTTAATATTTTATTGAATCCACCAGAGATGTATTTAAACATAGATAATTTAAGGAACTTATTTTTCATTCTAATTTGTTTTCACTGTGATTTCTGCAATAAAAGTCTAGTCTTTGCCCCAGGGAATGTTTAGAAGTCAATTTTGAAGAACAAAACTAAATGATACATTATCAAATATTAATTACAGCTTCTTGTTTGTTTATTAGCTTTCTAATATCATTTTTTGTTTCTCTAAAAATAATGTTTTGGTTAAGTTGTATTTTAAACAGCAAACGATACTTATTTAGAAAAAAACACAAAAAATAAATAGATTAAATGTGCTAAAATCCCTCTTTGGAACGTTTCCAAAAGCTTCCAAACGATTTATTATCACTTATATTTAAATATCAGAATAGCATTTAAATATTTGCAAATAATTTTTTTTATGAAAGGCAACTGCAAAAAATATAAAAGGATGCTCCCATTTCGTTTACTTTCCGTATTTACTTAAATTTGGGTTCTGTATTCATTTGATTCATATAAAAAAGTCGATTTTTTGTTTAAAATTGTGACAGAATGATTGAGGAGTTTGTGGTGTCTATTTCAGAAAACTGAGCGTTAAATTTCGACTTTAAAAGAATGAAAATTGTACAATTATATTTTCATCTGGTTTTGATAAATTTTCACTATATTTGTATGCGATAGAGGCTGTTTGAAAAAATTAAAATACTATGAATGACACAGGGAAACACTCAACTATAATATTTTATTAAGTACGGTAATTAAACAAATGCTGGCCTGGACATCATAGCCTCATTTCTGGCATTGCTGTAATGGTAAATACAATAATAAACTACCGATACTAACACGGCTAGAATTATATACCCAGAGTATTCAGCATCTCAATCTGAGTACTGCTTTGGTAGCTCTAAAAAACTGCAAAACTTTTAAGGAACCAAAGTTCCTTTCCAAATGTATATTCAAAATTTAATTATATTAACAGGTTCTCGTTATATAAATTGTATAAAATTTTTAACAAGTTCTCTGATGAAGTTGACATTTTTAATATGTCTCTTGGTGCTTTTAAATCGAAATGTTTACAGCTTTTAATTACATGATGTATTTTATTTTGCCTTTTCACAACTTTTTAGATTTTTATGCGTTTTGATTTTCCGTGTTCTTATGTATTCGACCATTTTTTATATATTTTTTATATATTTTAATTTTTGTAGTCTGTTTTTGGCGCCGTGTTGCAATTTATTTTTTATATCAGGTGTGTATTTTCGTTTTTAAACGTTTAAACTCCTGGTGTGTTTTTAGAGGATTCGGTGCTTGTGTGTGTTTTGACTTTTTAACCCTTACCTTTTTGAAATGGTCTTTTTAATTTTTTTAAAAAATACGACTTTTAGAATCATAGTGTGTTTTAATGTTTTTGTGATAATTTGTTTTCGTTTTTAATTATATATGCGTTTGCAAAATTTCTATGATTTTGTGTATTCTCTGTATTCAACTTTTTATTTTCTAGCGAATTTTTTTTATTTACTCGTTGTGACTTTTGTTCTTTGTGTGTTTGCTGTTTATAGCACTCTGTAAATGGAGTTTTCTCTGTAGTGTGCTTTTCTTTAAATAAATAAAATGCGGAAATAAAGCTATAAATCAGTCCCATAAAACCACTTTTTCCTCTACAATTCAAAGCTAATAAAAAAAGGCAATGGCTTCCAAAAGTAAATAAAGTAGGATCTTTTTGAATTGGTGTTTGATCTCAGGTTTGGTAACAAGCCCCATTCTTATTGAAAAATAGACCTTGCAATTTTAAAAGAAAGAAATGTATATCATTAACGGTCACAGGAGAAAAAAGGGTTCGCCATAGCTGACTTGAATTCCCGTCATCTTTTCCCTCAAATTGGACAATTCTCTGCAACAACCCATTGCCTCTATTGGCCGCTCCACCAAAAATACTAGGTCCGTAGCGTTCCGGAGACAGAGATATCCCATTACAAGATCATAAGACATAAAATTGTGGTTTTCTGCTGTCTTTCTTTTTCTTTCTGCTTTTATTTCCTTTTCCCGCCTTTTTTTCTCTTCCTTTGTTGAGCCAGATTTACGACTGAAATCCATTAGAACATCGATGTTTTCCGTAATTTTTATTCTTTTTTCTTCTTTCTTTTTTCTGTTGCATTAAGCGGACGAAGAACTGCATATCGAAGACTGCGACTGACTTCAAGAGTCTTATGATATCTTATGTTTCTAGAGGAGGGGATAGGCGGGGATGGTCGTAGGGGGGGGGTGCTTTCGTTAGCGTTATTTGTGTTCTTTTCTGCTTCTTGTTCTTTGACACTTCCGCCGTGGACGGCAGGGTGTGTGAAGGCATGGGTTGTGTGTGCATGGATGGCTTGATCGGTGTAACAGCAGGAGAGGGATTTCTACAACTGTGATCCGAGGGACTATCAAAATGCAACAAATCAAGGACCTCTCCGCGTCTAGAGAAGGCTGGGAATTTTCTCCGGAGGTTTCTATTCAGGAAAATTACTTCAAGTATCTAATAATTCAGAAGTTTTTTTGACGTGAAAACGTCTGCCCGCTCGTTACGTGGTAGTCGGTCGAACTTTCTTGTGTGACAAAATACCGTCAGATTTGAATCGCTAATAACTACAGCTAACAATGCGAAAAGAATGGTTGACCCCACGGATACGATCATATCTGAAGGAAGTTTGTCCAGAGTATTTGTTTGCCTGTGACGTCGTCATGTACCAGTGTAGGCGCATGCGCGTGATTGTTACAATTAGATTTATGTGAGGTTATAAATAAGTGGAGCGTGGGAACGGTATAGATAGGAGGTTGATTCTGGTGTCATTTTAGAGAGCTTGTGCGGTATTACTAGGACTCAAAAGTGAGACAAGATTATATCAGAATATAAGTAAAAATCGGTATTAAATTAGAATTTCAAACTCCGCATGTTTTTTTTTTATGAAAACATAAAAGTCAATCAAATCGTGCAGGTGTACCGAAACTTACAGAATGCTTGACAATACGTAAAGAAATATTGTATTAAATTTGAATTCAAAAAATGTGAATATTACGAGGAAATATAGACATTTCATGTAAATATGTTTTACTGCGCATACCGAAATGTAGTTCTATATACTGTCAACAGATGGCGCCATCAAAAGCTACTCTAAATAAAACATAAGAAAGGTGCAGTTCAGGTCCGCGCACGTGATTTTCGTCAAAACGTCTGGGCTGAAATCTAAAAAAATGTTTCGTATTAATATGAATTTAATTGTCAATCTCTTTAATACAATATTTATAAGAGTAGTATAATGGTTACAGAATAGATAAATCACAAGTTAATCTCTCGTAGCAAGGGTCTGGTGAGCTAGCCTTGCTTATATTTTCTTTTACTTCCTGTACTTTTAGAGAAGGAACAGTCTCGGTCTTCTTTGTTGACACTATAAACCGAGGAATGTTGTTAACCGATCAATTACCAGAAAAATCAAATCGAATTATGTTTTTTCACTTCTATATCTTATAAAGGCAATGTTTGTGTGTGTGCGTGTGTGCGTGTGTGTCACTTCTGTGCGTGTCCAGACGAATCTATCGCACTTACAGCTATAGAATTTGCTATAGGTAGTCGTAATGTAGCCTTTCTCTTTTCTGTATCAAGTTTGGACTCAATAGAGTGAGAGGAAGACGTCAAAATACACACTCGGCGTTTTTTCGCTGTACTGCGAAGCACGAAATACGCCATGTTGTGATAGTCGTGTCTATATCCGTGTAAATTGTAGATCTGTATCAAAGTTTTGGACTCAATAAGTTGAGGAAGATGTCTAAAATACACACTCTCGTTTTTTCTTTGTACTGTGAGCTGCGAAATGCGCCATGTTGTGTTAGTCGTGTCTATATCCGTGTAAATTGTAGATCTGTATCAAAGTTTGGACTCCAAGTAAGTTGAGAGAAGATGTCTAAATACACACTCGGCGTTTTTCGCTGTACACGAAGCACAGAAATGCGCCATGTTGTGTTAGTCGTATCTATATTCTGTAAATTGTAGATCTGATCAAAGTTTGGATATAATAAAGTTGAGAGGAAGACGTTTAAAATACACACTCGGTGTTTTTTCGCTGTACTGTGAAGCACGAAATGCGCCATGTTATTGTTAGTCATTGTCTTTATCCGTGTAAATTATGAATCTGTATCAAAGTTTGGACAGTAAGTTGAGAGGAAGACGTCACAAAACTACACTCGGCGTTTTCTCTGTACTGTGAAGCACAAAATGCGCCATGTTGTGTTAGTCGTGTCTATATCTGTATTGGTGTAGATCTGTATCAAAGTTTGGACCCAATAAGTTGAGAGAAGACGTCTAAAATACACACTCGTCGTTTTCGCTGTACTGTGAAGCACGAAATCCGATGTTGTGTTAGTCGTGTCTATATCCGTGTAAATTGTAGATCTGTCTTATCAAAGTTTGGACTCAATAAGTTGAGAGGAAGATGTCTAAAACACACACTCGTCGTTTTCGCTGTACTGTGAAGCACGAAATGCGCCATGTTGTGTTGTCGTGTCTATATCATCGTGTAAATTGTAGATCTGTATCAAAGTTTGGATCAATAAGTTGAGAGGAAGATGTCTAAAATACACACTCGGCGTTTTCTCTGTACTGTGAAGCACAAAATGCGCCATGTTGTGTTAGTCGTGTCTGCTCAAATTCTAGGTGTAGATCTGTATCAAGTTTGGCCAATAAGTTTGAAGTCTAAAATACACACTCGGCGTTTTCGCTTTGTACACAGAAATCGCCATTTTGAGTTATTACGAAGGAACTCTATTTATTTCTTATCTTTTCTTTTTTCTGCGTTACCCTTTTTGCTTTTTTAATTGAACTGACATTTCACACAAAAGATAAGGATTTATCAGCTTATCGAATTCTATTACGACTCTTTAAACATGAAACGGATCTCGGATCTCTGTCATGGGATGAAACGAATCGGATTCGTTCAATTAGCAACTCGCATCGAACCTCGTTCATCATCAAAAAGTTGTAATGCATTTATTGTGAGTTGGAAAAAAAAAGGCACCACCTAACAAGAAAAAACCACCTGATTATGACGGCCATTAACGTTAACATTCTTGAATGGATCATTTGACAGATTTTTTCTGGAGCGTGAGGCTTATATATTTCAACTCTTCTTCTCGCAAATAAAAATTAAATGAGAGCTGATGGTATTCAGATAAACTAAAGCAGTACTAATAGATCTGTAGGTGGAAAGTGCATAACAGAGTAAATGCAGAAGCAAAACAAAATTACTTGACTGCCTGCCGATTGCCATAATAAAATCTAATGAAGTCTAATTGATCAAATCCTTTTAAAGATATGACACGCTTTTTTAAAGATATACGTAAATTTAAAGAGAAGAATTAGACAGATGCGTGATTAGTTAACTGGAAGTTGAAGAGCTTGAGTCACGCTGTAAGCCTATGGTTAAATAGAAAGAAGATATCGTAACTTTTCAAAGGGGGCGACTGACTTAAGGTATCCGACTGGTTTAAAATCGTCGTTTTTTGAAGGTATCAAAAATATTTTTTGATGCCAATTGTAGCCTGTTTAACCAGCTTTTTCTAAAACTGTCTCACTTTCACTTTCTCGTATACAGAAGTATACAAAGGAAATGTGCAATCGTCAAAAATTAGAACTCGACTTTTGACGAATTTCACGTTTAAGACCTCCTGAGTCCGAAAAACACAATTTTGGAATTATATTTGTATGTCTGTCTGTGTGTGTCTGTTGTGAACACGATAACTCGAAAACTTGTAGAGCTACGGGGATGAGAATTTGGTATGTGTCTTTAAACATAATTTGTAGGTTTCTATCAAATTTTGGACAAACTCCGTTAACAGGAGTTGTCTATTTGTATGTCCGCAGATCATGTGAACGCTATAACTCAAAAACTTGAATAGCTAATGGATTGGTTTTAGTTTTATCATGAATGTAGGTCCGTATAAAATTTTGGGCCAAATCCGTCAAGAGCGTTCAATTGCATTCAATTTCTTTTATTTGTCCGATTCTCAGCGCATGCGTATTGGTAGCAATCTGTTATTGTTGTAAATTTTATTTACTCAAGCAATAAATATCATTTTCAAACATCAATTGCTAACATTTTATTGTAAATCAAACCGATCTCATTATTTCAGCAAATCTTTCATCCACGCCTTTTGCAGTATTTACGGTTGTGGTAGTATAAATTGTTTTCTTGGGAATTCAATTCAAACAGAATTTTCGCTTTATTATTCATTGCATTGCCTATTTTATCGCGCCTGCTTCAAAAGTATATTTTTTTTGAAACGTGGCAACAGATATTTGATTTCAAGGTTTTTTTGTTTTTTGTTTTACTTTCTCATGTATCTAAGTATACAAAGAGAAAGTATCTCCACTACAATCTCACTTAGAATGTATACGAGAAAGTTTAGAGATTCCTCCCCTTTAATTTACGTGAATTACAATGGAGTTACAGCTGTTTTATTATCGAACTGTAGCATTATTTTTTTTATGTTGTGAAAACTTTAAAATGCGTTTTCTGAAATGATATTTTTTAGGGAAAACTGTCGACAGTAACAATGATTTCTCAAACGTTATTCAAGTATTGATATGAAATTTTCAAGTTCTTTCTGTAATATGCTTTATGTTTTCCTCTAAAAACTAAGGTCATTTTAAAATCAAGTATTATTTTTGTTAAATATAGAAAAGAAAAGCATTTTTTATGAAAAATTACCAGTTTAAGTAACTATGTTCAGCTATATCTCAAAACTATTTTTGAAGTACAAAATATTTTAGAGCATAACAAGATGTATTAAAATGTACTCCTACAAGGATTTATATGTATTTAAAAATGATTTTGACTATGGCTGTTAGCGTAAAGGCAAATATTTTAGTCATTTTTCTTTCAAATTTCTCACTTTTTTAAAAAAAAAATATTATTTTGAAAGCCTAATTTTACAATATTTTCAGTTTTAAAACATATGCAGGTTGAAAAAATAACATTAAAAAATATATATTAGTTATTTTCAAAATGTCTCGAACTACAGTCGGTGCAACCTAGAACCAGTACAGACAAACACCAAAATTAATACAATTTTGAAGGGGTCGCGATGTTATGTTTCTGCGGTTTTGCGTACGTCTGCCGTTACGTCGAGACATCATGCTTTTAATTTGTTTGTTTTTATACTTTTTTTGAAAGCTGATATCTTTAGCTCTGTCTTTCCTTGAAACTGAACAAAAAAAAATAAATATGACCTCAAGGAGTATTTACATAATGCGACTTCAATGCGAAGTTTAAACCTGAAGCTGAAGATTGTCGGCTTTTTTTAAAAAAAAATTTTTGAAATTCATGACGTCACGGGCAACGCCGTGGAGGTACTGCTAGCATTAGAATACGACGATATCTTTGGAATATTCAAGTCACACAAATAGGAACTGAACTTATCGGACAGTTGCCTTTCACACCTGAATGCTAACGACGCTTGCCTTTTCAACTTATCATAAAATTGAGCTGTTGTTTGCCTACGATTAACATACACCACATCTACCCGCAATAATCATACCCTAAACTGCTGCGATATGGACTGAACTTCAATCCTTTTCAATCCTTCAAAGTGCACGCATGACCCCTCCGCATTTATTACGTATACTTACCCACAATAATTCCGCGGATCGCAGCGCGTTATTATTTTTTTCCACTTCCCTTTCATAAACCTGTAGTTACCAGTAATGTGTAATTATCCACACCCAAGAGAGCTTTGAAAAGAGATTTTGCCTGGCTTCGGTTTTAAAGAATGGGGATATGTTATTACAGCGGACAGCACACCTGTTGTTGGACAAGTGCGCGTATAATATCTTTCATTTGTAAAGGATCGGGAGATAATGCAAACATCGCAACAGACTGGTTTTTGGAGGAAATTATTGTGGTTATTATTTTTTATCTGCCCTTTTCCTTTTCGTGTAAAGTTGAATGAACATTTTTTTAATAATAGATCCGCATTTTTTTCTGTAATTTTTTCCTTAATCGCAAAAGGTCAAAAATTGGGTATGTAGGTTTTATGACGATGGCTTGGAAAATTCTGTAATGTAGTAATGGAACTTTGAAAAAATTTTTTTTCTTAAAAGTAGGGTAAAATTCATTTTAGTAAAACATCTAATCTCAATCTTTCTTGAAGACAAGTTTTATTAGGAGATAAACTCCTCGTTTGAACTTCAAAGTTTTGAAGGCATTCTACTGTTTGGAAAAGATGAAACTACATTTTATGCATACTAGAAATAATTTCTGAAGTAAAATTAGGTAAAGCCGGATGTGGGTTTTCAGGTCATATTTACTTCCTCATATCCCCTAGTATGACAAAGAAGGTATTTTCAATACATTTCTATACTCAAGATTTTAAAAAAATATTCACGTTTTACAAGCTCCTGGACTAAACAAACCCCTTTCTTAAATCTATCTGGAACGTTAGAATGACTCAAAAAATGAAATGAACTAGATGATCTTTGAATGTATTTTTCTCTAAATTTTCAAATTTACGTCGCAATTTGGAAAATCGTCAAGAGCATTCGTTTCTCCGTCCAAGTCGCCGACTAAAAGATTACTACCAAGTTATATCAAAGGTGTTATAGAAGATTTGATCTCATAAATTCAATTTTTTTGTAGCTTAACTGAGGCGATAGAGAAGTATATAACGGCTATGAAACTTCTATTCAACCGTCTGGGTTGAAACATACCAAAGACGTTGAGCGGTGTCATGTCGTTTTTTTTTATGGGCCAGGAAAAAAACCACTGGTGTTCATCGAGAGTTGTTGTACGCGATGTGGTGTAACGCGTTTCAAAGCATATAGTACTAGTGAAGAACTGGCAGACCAGCAACTCCATCATCGATACAGATAAACATGGCATGTCGTCGATGCTTGACTCAGAGTAATCAACGCCATCTCGTTACCCCACTATACTCTAGTTATCATTCGGGAGGAGAGACAGAGCCTACCGGTGCCTATAATGCACGAGGTTTGCATGCAGGGAATACAGGAAGCCACTTGTGTCCCCGGTGCCTATAGCCGGTTCATTCGGGAGAGCAGAACAGCCACTTATGTGTCCCCGGTACCTACATAATACGATGTTATCATTCGTGAAGACATAACGCTACCTGTACTCATACTCTGCTTTTCGAGTTCGTCACCCTTGGATAATACAGAGTTATCATTCAGGAAGAGTCATACGTCTCCTTTTCCGGTGCCTATAATACGAGGGGTTTCATCGGAGAAGCCTGTACGCATCCATGTCCAGTGCCCTATAATGCAAGTGTTATCACCGAGAACGATAGCCACTTGTGATCCCGGTGCCTATAATGACAGGGTTATCATTAAGGAAGATCCAGACGTCTCCACTTTCCCGTGCTTCCAATACGAGTTATCATTCGGGAAGCATGACGTCTCCTATTCCCCATTTGCCTATAATACGAGTTATCATTCAGGAAACCAGAGTACTCTATTTTCCAGTTCCTAAATGCAGGGTTATCATTCGGGAATACAGAACGCTATTGGCATTTCCGTGACTATATTACAGGTTCATTCGGAAGACATGAACGCTCCTGTATCCCCGGTGCCCCTATATGTAGGTTTATCATTCGGAATGCGGCAACCTGTACCCGCCGGTTCTCTTATACGAGGTTATCATTCGGAAGATCATACGTCCTGTACACCTATAATGATTCCTACTCAGCGTTATCCCTATATACGTATCGTTGGAGACATACACCACCTACCCTGTTGCCTATAATACGAGGTTATCATTCGAGAACCTTATACCCGCCCCTTCCCCCGTTCTCTGCCATAAACAGGTTATCATTCTCAAGACAGAACCTTCAACTCCATGCCCCTGTTCCTACAATGATTCAGTGAAGACAGAAGAGATGAGGTTGCATAGAAATGCATTGGATATCTCATATTAATATTTTGTTATAATATCTAACTATATATAGTTACCGTTAAAGTGTAGAGATCCGTTATTCTATAGAATAACTGCAGTCAAGTCAATTAATGTAATAATAGAAATAAGTTATTTTACATTAATCGCCATTCCATAGAATAGCGGTCCACGTTAAAGTGTGAAAGTAGACATGATAGCCATTTATTTGTAGTCAAATTGGTTATTTGTATTTTTCAGCATCAAATTGGCACCGGAATTTTTATTTTTTATTTCTAAGAAGCATCCTCACCGGCTAGTAGCAGGAGCCGGAAAATTAAAGGGAATCTCTGCGTTTTTTTGTACCGCAGAGTAGGAAAAATTTATTGCTTGCGATACCTGCGGCATCTGAAGTGGAGGCCACCAGAATATTTTTAGACTTTAAAATCATCCACAGCTTCGAATAGCATCGGAGATAACTATAGACCTAATTCTAGCTAACACCATTCTCTACTATGGGGGATTCACCTCCTTTTTCCAGTTCAAGCTGTACTCCTGCGGTCCTAGCCCCTTTTTCACCCCACTTAAAGCATTGCTCCTACAGAGGGTCCCACCCTCCTCTTTCACCCCACCTCTTCAGCCAATGACATTCTACAGAGGTCACCCCGTTGCTCACTCTTCTAGCTGTACTCCTGACAGGGGTCCAATTCCTTTTTTCCCTCTGCTTAAAGACCTACTCTGTGAGAGTTATGCCCTTATCCCCTTCTTCTGACGTCATCTTAGGGTTATCTGGAATGTCGTCAATTAATTAGTCAATTAGGTTTTAATTACAAAGCTTATTCATTAATTTCAATTATTTGATTAATCTATTTTAAATTGAACTTATGAGATTTCTTGCAGATTGTGACAAACTTCAAATTCCTCCGAGCAGGGATCAGACCCGCGTTCATAGAGATATAAGGAAACATAAACTACTATACCGGACGAGGCTACACAAGACGGGACAGGTGGTTCATTAAAGATTTCCTACGACAATTTTGAGGGAATGGTTTGAGCGGAAATGCTTCGCAGACAGCCCTATGGAAACTAAAGAAAACTTTTAAACTTTTGCTTCCTGGCTATTACTAATATAATAGCCTTTGAATCTGTCTCTCACTGATCCGGTAACGCTCTGACGTCACCAAAATAAAACCCTGAGCCATAGTACTGCGAGACATTAAACACATTATTTCATTATTAAAATCCTAAATTTCAGTCTCATTTTAAATTTTTAACACATTGTCGTTCCAATTTGAAATTTATGAATACAAAATATGTAAATAAAATTTGCTATCGATTGACCAAAATTTATCTGGCTATGATCAATAGATATCACGAAATTTTATATATTGATCATATATTTCAAATTATTTTCCGTTTTTTTAATAGTAGTAAAATTACATCAGTGGTATATGGAAAAGCAATATAGTTTTGGAAGCCACGTGCATCTCATTATTTATTGCCATCGTATGATGATATAATTTGATAATATTTTTTGAGCATTTGACAAGCAGAGAAGCGCTTTATTTTGATTTAGACATCGAAGTACAAGGAAAATTGTTAACAACTGAAAATACTTACCACGGAAAGATGTTTTCACCAAGAGGCTTTTTGAATCGAAATATGTAAATAATATGTAAAAATAAAAAATACTGCATATAAAACATATGTTTTATTTATTTGTTTTCAATCAATGTTAAAAATTCTTTCATATATCTATTTAAACACGTCAAATTTGACGGAGATTCAGATAGAAGAGTCATTTGCACGTCATACTCATGATTGATTTTCTGTGGATATAGACTTAAGTTAAAATAAGTGAATTTAGTCAATCAAACACCCGTTAATTTTAACTGATGGACAGATTAGAATGGCTTATTTACTGGAGAGTCTATTAATAATAATAATTTAATCTTATCTTGAAACAGAATTCTATACTTTAAAAGAACAAGTATATTCTGTGCAAATATTTCGTGTTGTTTGTATGTAGAGATAGACTCTCATGAAAAAGATCAAATAGCTAAAAGATTATTTACAAAATAAGTATAAAAAAATCTTAAAATTTCATTCTCATTTAAGCAATGAATCACCTTCGACTAGTAGTAAGTTTTCCTTTATTTCTGTTTATTATTTTTTTTTTTAGTTTTAAAATTTTTTACCTGTCTACGAAGGGGGACATGTTAGTCAACAGCACTTTTACATTTTAAACGAAAGCATAATTGACTTATTATTGGGCAGATTTGGTACAGGTTTATTTCTTATAATTAAACAATAAAATTAGTTATTAAAAACCAGTGCAAGAAAACTTAACATTTTAAAATAAATAGCACATTTTACTTTCTCGTATACGAAGTATACAAAGAGAAATTATTGTAATCGTCAAAAAATTCGAACTCCAGATTTTGACGAATCTCCACGTTTTAGACCTCCCTGAGTCCGAAAAACACAATTTTGGAATTATGTCTGTCTGTGTGTCTGTATGTCTGCGTGTGTGTGTGTCTGTGAACACGATAACTCGGAAACTATTAGAGATAAAGGGATGAAATTTGGTATGTACTCTTTAAACATAATTTGTAGGTTTCTATCAAATTTTGGACAAAATCGGTCTACGGGAAGTCTGTCTGTATGTATGTCCGAAGTCATGAGAACGCTATAACTCAAAAACTTGAATAGCTAGATGGATAAAATTTGGTACACAGTTTTATCGTCATGAATGTAGGTCCGTATAAAATTTTGGGCCAAATCCGTCAACGGGTTGACTGTCTATCGATCTGTATAATTTTACTTTTGAAACAAACATCTCCACGCGCATGTGTACTGGACGCAATCTTCTGTGCATGATAATCAGCGGCTCCTGCTTGGAGCTTTTTTCTTCCCTTTTGGCTCCTTTTTCTCCCTTTTGACGAATTCTGATCCTGCTCGGATTATTTTATTGCCGTTTGTTGTGTCGTTTCAACGTATGCTGGATAAACTTGTTGCGTTCCGGGAATAAAGCAGATTCGAAATTTTTATGCGGGGAACTGACTTAAGTTCGCTTTTTCTTTAATCTCCACTGCGTTAAGGGTTTTAGCTTATTTTTTCCCTACATGTGTTAGGAGTATACGAGAAACAAATTCAGATAAATAAAAGTCTTCATTTTGCAGGAAAGTAATCAATTATATACTAAATTAAGGAATAACATATATTTATTTATCAATAAACAGTCTAGTAAGTCTCGTATTAAGTTTTTTCTACTCTCTTCTCTTCTGAATTTGAGCATCTGACTGTATTCTCTTTTTATTTTTTGATATTCCCATTTTTTCTAAAAATAAATTTAGCTATTAAAATGTTTTTACATTATTGAATCTTCAATATTATAAATATTCTATATGAATTGTTTACCTTAATTCTTTTCGAGCATATAATTTAAATTTTAATTTTTTTAAATAAATACAAAAGAAAATCACTAAATTTCATAAAAAATATCTACCAAAGAACTTTTAATTGATATTATTTTAATTTATCTAACTGCATGATGATTTTTGAGATTTTGTCTCTTTCATTGACAGTGTCATCCTCTCTGTGGAGATGCTGCGTCCACGGAGGGGAATTCCATGGAGGAGACAAAAAATAAGCTTTGACTTTTTAAGTCAAAGCTTATTTTGGTTTTTACGTGGCTAAACTAGTACACTTATTTTACTAAATAATTCTATACTAAACCTATCAAATTTTTTTATTTTAATTATAAATTAGATTTTTCTTAACTTATTTATGATGTTCACAGAGTGGACGCTGAGAACTTTACCAAGCTCTAAATGGAACTAATAAATTGGAATATATTCAATAAATTCGCAATAGAACGAAAATTTTTCCTTAAAGAACAAATTGTCTCCCCCTCTTATAAACTCTCTCACGATGATTTGACATGAGCTGCCATTTATGATATCTTTTTAAGTTGTTTTTTTTGTCACGGAGAGAGACGTATTCGCCTGGGGACAAAGTGTAGAACTAATTTTAAAACCAGCTGGAGTGTTCTCCCCTAAACTTTCCCCTATACTTCCCCAAAAAGATGCCGTTTCCCCTTCCCCAGCGTGGCTAAAAAAATTCGAACCTACTGTTATCCAGAATCCAATGACTATCAGAAGGTTTTTCATTAGAGTGATTGAAAAATATCTAGGTAAACAATCGCACACTGCTAGGTTTCACTCTTGCCGTCTCAAGGCCAAACTGACGTAATTCGCTCCTTTAGCGTGCACTGAAGATTGCTTCCAGTACGTATGCGCGTGGAGATGACGGATTGGTTTCAGTAGTAAATTATACAGACCGACAGACAATCAACCCTTTGACGGATTTGGTCCAAAATTTTATACGGACCTACATTCATGACGATAAAACTGTGTATGAAATTTTATCCATCTAGCTATTCAAGTTTTTGAGTTATAGTGTTCACATGATTCGGACATACAGACAGACTTCCCTTTGACGGATTTTGTCCAAAATTTGATAGAAACTTACAAATTATGTTTAAACACTACATACCAAATTTCATCCCCGTAGCTCTAATAGTTTTCGAGTTATCGTGTTCACAGACAGACATAATTCCAAAATTGTGTTTTTCGGACTCAGGGAGGTCTAAAACGTGGAGATTCGTCAAAATCTCGAGTTCAAATTTTTTGACGATTACAATACTTTCTCTTTGTATACTTCGTATACGAGAAAGTAAAAAGAGAGATTCGTCAAAATCTCGAGTTCAAATTTTTTGACGATT
>BGPR01032128.1:0-17661 GCA_013235015.1 Araneus ventricosus | reverse complement strand
ACATGAATGGGTTGAAATCTAGAATTTGGTACACACTCTTAAAACGCTGCCAAATCGCCAAAGAAAGACGTTGACCGCTGAACTTCATTGGCGCCAAGTTGCCAAAGCTAAATGCAGGTAATACTTGCTTTAGTTTTGGCGACTGTCGCCATTTTAAGACTGTGTGTACCAACTTCTAGATTTCATCCTAAATTACATTTTTTTTTTTAGCGCGCATCTTTTTCTTTTCTATTTCTATCGGAATTTCGGATAATCCGAATTTTTTGTAATCCGAACAGGCACGGGTGCCAATTAGTTCGGATTAGCGGGGTTCTACTGTATTTTCATTTCCTACCCCCCTCACTTTGTGTAAAATTTTGTCGCAACCCCTCTGGATAGGTTTGGTTATATTAACGTCCCGTTCTGAAGCAACACGAGAGCTATTTTGGGACAGACCTCGTAATTTTGAACCGCGGTCAGATGACGAGGACGATACCTGAGCTGGCACCCCCTCTTCAAACTTCCATGCCACACCAACGGGAGGACGTTTGGCCACTACGTATGATTTAACGTGCAACAGGCCCCATACACGGTGGATATTCAGTGGAATCGGGTTTCGAACCTGGAACCCTCTGGCCTCAAAGCCGAGACTCTACCACTAGGCCACCGCGGCCTCACGACCCCTCTGGAGGTCTGATGAACATGGTCGGGGATCGCAGCCACAATTTTTGAAGAAAAGCCTTATATTTTTTATTGTCAAAAAATTTCTTTGAATTTAGCGTCCCACAAAAATTTTCTCGTGATCCCTTTGGGGGTCGAGACCCACGGTTTGCACACCACTACCCAGGTAAAGGGTGGGGGCCTGAAAATTTATTGGAAGTGGTCACAAGGCTAAGCCAATAGCGAATTTGCGTCGTAGGGAAGGGGGAGAGACCTCGAAACAATTTTGTGCCCGTGGGCTCTGATGGTCAAAATCCGCCACTGGTGTAATACACATTAAATAAGTCGTGTCGACTCAACTTCGGAATCCAGTGCGCGTCTTGCAGCAGGAGAAAGATGACAAATTATAAAACAATTATAATTATAACAAAATAGAAACAAATTTAGACCAAAATGACATTTAGGATTTAACATATGTAAACGCCACTTAGGTACAACGAAATTATTTCCATGGAACGTTACACTGTTAGGAAATAAACGTCACCGCGTATGCAATTTAAATATGGACGAGTTTTCTGTTTTGTTTATTTGCGGTAAAGTAGGACTTCCGCTTTACCCATCAACTTCCTGTGATAATGTTAGGTCAATGGGAACCATCAAAATTTCAACACTGTTTGAAGATATTATTAATGTTTAAAGTGGAGTTTTCTAATGTTATGGATTAAAGATACTTTGAAAATATTAAATTCACGTTCCTATTGCTGTAGCTCTCAATGTTTACTTAAAATAAGAACCTAATTTTGTGGAAAGGTTGCCATAATTATTCTTTATCGCTCTTTTTGGCGCTTTGTGTGCTCAAGAAAGAACTGATTCAATCTTGGCGCTTGATATGGAATCCAATTGGATTTAGCGATCGCTTAAATAATTTGAGGGTTACTGGAAAACGGAAGTGAAACATCACCACGAAAGTTCTGGGAAGCAGGTTTACCAGATCAAAATAAGGCCAAACCGTCTTTAAAATAAGGCCAAATTTGAAAATTGATAATTGCACTCATTTACCCCATATTTGTTATAAGAAAATGACTACCTTTCATTACAAGGAATCCCACTAGATTGACATATGTATAATACTCTTTTATTAAACTAAAATTTAAAGAATTTTTTAAAAAATCTTCTACATACACGGCTTTCAAGAAAAATGAAGAAGAAATTCTTTTCTTGCCGGTGCAGAATGAAATGTTCGAGTGAAATACATCAACTCCTGTTAATAACAATGTTCTATACTATTTTTCAATGTAATTATAATAAAATATCTGTAATGTGATGCCCTCTCTCTCTCTCTCTCAACTTATAATATTAATACTAGCTGCATGGCCCGGCGTTGCACGGGCGATCTTGAATAATAGGATATTCCCAGGCGGAGAGAAATGAGATCATGCGAGTCCTTGGGATCCATATTTTTTCATATGCCCGGCTCCATTTTTTTCAACAAATATTTTCACTTACTTTCCCCAACAAATGTAAATATTCTTCCAAATCTAGTCTTTTTATTACTAATTTGCATATGTCCGCCTCCGGTTTATTTTTTTACGCATATTGTCGCTAACGTAAACGTTACGTTCCCACTAAAACGTAAATCCTTTGAATCCTGTATTGTTTAGTTAAAATTTTTAAATCCAACCTTTTAATTACCTTATAGTTAATAACCCAGCATTTCTTGGAATCCACTTTTTTTCATATGCCGGCCTCTGTTTTTTTCCCTACAAATATTGTCACTAAGCTTCCCCAACAAACGTAAATCCGTTTTGAATCCTCTCTTGTTGGATTAAAACTTTCAGTTCTAGCCTTTTTACTACCTTAAAGCAGTTTGGTTTGAATGAAAACGCGAGAATTCTTATGCTTATAAATTAAAACAGATGAGCATGATATTTGTTTTGCAAAAGAAAAAATAAAACGAATAATAATGAAAAAAACCAGATAAAAATGAATAAATATTTTCCCCCAACAAACGTAAATGTTGCGAAACACCGTACGACAAAGAAAAGAAAGAAAAATGCAGGAAAACGATTTTTTTTTCAATTGCTAATAAATCCAAAGACAGAAGATCGCTCAAAAGGAAATACCAACTTCCGTTAAAAAAAAATGCAACACCGGATGCGAAAACTAATAATAGGGGGAAAAAAGAATCCGTCGTGAATGAATTCACCATTCTACCAATAGATGGCAGCACGTCAATTCATTCATTTTGACGTTTTAATTAATATCTTTTTAACTAATTGTAATTTCGGAATTTGAATGGCCGAAATGGATTCCTTGGATTATTCTCCATCTTTTGGTACTTTCCGCGTGCTTCTCCGTTCAGCGGTTCGTGAGAAGATAGCCGGACATACATACATACGTTTGTTTACCTTCGAATTTTAATAGGATAGATTTAACGCTTTTGTGTTGAAGTTTTCGTGGAAGAATTCGACCATGAAAAGAAACAAATAAAAACAGAGAAAATCGTTCTTATATGCTGTACAGAGACGAGCATAGCTTCTTCTAGAGGCATTCTGACTAAAACAGTTTGAAGAAACTGAACAGAAACCTTTCTTATCCTGGAGCCACCTCGTTTGACAGCTCACTATAGGCCATTTGAAAAGTGTCGTATCAAATGCTTATTGAAAAAATAGTACAATTATATATTAAGAATCATTCTAAAAGTCATAAGCAAAAATAAAGCCAATAAAAGGCTTAAAATGAATTTAAGGCCAAATGAAAATTTTTAAGGCCAAGGGCTTTGAAAAAAAGGCCAAATTCTGGAAATTTGGCCTTAAAAATGGCAATATGGCAACCCTGCTGTGAAACCAAAATAAACAAATTAGAAAACTCGTCCATACTTGATCTTCCGTTGTGATGCGGCATCGCATCCTTTTCCTTCCTGCAAGATGCGCAATGGGCGACAAAATTCTGTACTTGAGATACAGGGTGTCCAACAAAGGACTCCCTCATTTTAAAATTAAATAACTCGGCAACGGAGATCGATAGAAGAACGAAACCAGTGATATGCTTAGTCTGAAAGCCGTAAAAATCTGATACAAAAGTTTCAAAATTAGTTATAAATGTTGCCGAGTTATTTAATTTTAAAATGAGGGAGTCCTTTGTTGGACACCCTGTATCACCCCAGATAGCAAAGAAGGTTGCGGAAAGGTTGCCATTTCACTTTCCATAGGATGTCCGCGAAAGCATTTCCGCCCAAACTGTTTCGGAAACCAATGCCGCAAGGTTTACATAGGAAAGCTTTTTATGAACTACCTCACCGACAAGGTTTGAACGACAAGTCCGCGAAAACACTTCCGCACAAACCGTTTCGGAAACCATTCCCGCAAAACTTAGCTTAGGAAAGCGTAGCGCAGGTAAGCTTTTTATGAACCAACTGTCCCATCGTGTGTAGCCCTGTCCGGTATAGTGGTTATTGTGTTTGCCTTCCAACCCTATGAACGCGAGTTCGATCCCCGGCTCGAAGGAATGTGAAGTTTTGTCATAATCTACAACGAAATCGTACAAGTAAGTTCAATTAAAAATTAGATTAATCAAATTAATAATTAAGCTTTGATTAATTAAGATTCCTAATTAATTGACATTCCAGATAAGTTGGACTAAGATGACGCCAGGAGTAGGGGATAAAAAATGGGGTTAGACCCGTCTTTAGGAGTACGGCTTCGGAGGGGAGAAAAGGGGTTCTATTTTGTCCGCTGAAAGAGGGCGCTTAACAACCTTTTGAAAGTCCTGAAACAAGCTTGAGGAAAGCCTGAAGCAAGCTTGTAATAAAAGCTTGGGGAAATCTTACTAAAAACCTTACAGAAAACTTGTTTCTTGTTGACTAGCAAACCTTTCCGCTACCTTGCCGAAAGGTTCATCCCTTGTCATGGAAACCTTTGCGACAACCCTTTACCCTTGCTGACGGCAAGGTTTCCAAAACCTTTTAGACAAGCTTTCTTTGCTATATGGGACGGGATCATGTATCAGCCTCATTGTAATAATATTTAATGAGCACGAAAATGATGTATGTTCTAAAAAAAATAAGTGCTATCATTTTATTTTTCCAACAGATTAAGCTTTAATGTGAAATTCAGTAAATCGGCGTACCAAGATGAGAAACTCCATCCAGCCCTTGAAGTAATCTGATTCAAATATTTATTTTTCACTGAAATTTCTCAGGTATACAATGAAAACAAGAGGCTAAATATGTGTTTCATTAATAGCAACTATTTTGATCTTAGGCCTTGTTGTATTACATATACACAGAGGGTAGCATCGATCCCATGTGCCCGTTCGTGTTAAGCAACGCAGAGGAACTGATGGTCCATATGCTGTTAGCAAAACTGAAGGCAGGTGGTTCGAAATCGTTGGACGAAAGGATTATCACACCCGTTACCGCGATGGCAGCTATTCGAGTGAGTTGGACCACTGAAATTTTTTTTTTATTCTTGAAAAAGTGCTTTATGAATTCCTCTTTGGCTAAGATAAATAATTTGAAGTTAGAAATATTTTTCGGATTAAAAATATAATTAGGTTGCTTATAAACGAATTAATTACTTTTTTAAAATTAGATTCGCATCAGTGTGCGATAAAGGTGTAGGGGCGGCTCGTGCATAGGGACTGCTGTACTGCGGCACCCCCAACTTTTTCCATTGTGTAAATTTATTTTATTTCGCATTTAATATTTAAATCTATCAACAATCTAACGGTTAAATTCTTTCGATCTTCAAATAAGCCGCTAGGAAAAGCTAAGGCAGAAAACTAAGTTCCCTATCTTAATTTTTAACTACCCGAAGATGATGCTCAAAGGAGCAAGTAGCTTAAAGTGAAGGAGAACTGAAGATCGCTCCAGCACCGAATTACGTCTGCACGCATGCGTAGTTACAGAGCGCAGACTTTCCCTACTACGTTTTTAAGCTGAAGGGGAACTGTCGAGTTCGGCAGCTCCAGTTGAGCTAGAAACAGAGTTTCAAGCATTTTACCACAGCGGAAAATTTGTTCTCGATCTAAAACTTTGAAAATACGTAAGAAAATGAAGGAAAATTAATGATAAACAAAAATTTTAATTGAAAAAGTGTTTTTATAGCACTTTAATTTGAATGCGACATTTTGCAATTCAAATGATTTTTTCGATAATTTTTAGTTATAAATTGTGATGAAAACATATGAGAAGTACGCGATACAAGTGTTTTCAAATTTACAGTTTAACAAATTTTGTGTTTAAACTTTTTTATTAAAATTACTTTGTTAAAATACTTATCTACTAGAAGATAAAAAATGTTACAAGTTTATTCATTAAATATAAAACTACTCAAAGTTAAGGAAAAAAAGACACAAAATGTAAATGGTACAAATATGCATCATGAGCAATGAAGGATTAAAAGTTACAACACCCCCAAGATTGCATAACACGAACCGCCACTGTAAAGGTGTATCAAAAAGCTCCCAAACTAGATCTATTCGATTCCAACAAATGTAAACATACATTCTATTAACACAAGGGGATAATTCTATAACACGATATCTTTGCGATGTTGTGCGATATTCGGAATGCCGCACAATATCGCGACGATATCGTAGCAGTATTGCAGAGCCCTACTAATATAATAGCCCAGATCTCTCGGTAACGCTCTGACGTCACCAACAATAAAACTCGCGCCATAGCACTGCGAGACGTTGAACAGCATTATTTCATTGTTAGAGAACCTAAATTTCAGCCATTTTAAATTTAAAAGAGTAATTGTCGTTCTAATTTCAAATTTAAAAGCTCTAAAATAGTGAAATGAATTTTTCTATCCATTGATATAAAATTTATCTCGCTATGATCAAAAGTTCCCGAGAAATTTAAAATTATATTAATCATATATTTCAAATTAATTTCCGTTTTTTAATAGAAAGTAGTAAATTACGTCAGTGGTATATCATGCGCGTGATATAGTTTGGACGCCACGATGCGTCTAATTATTTAGTGCAATCGTGATGATACAATTTGATAATATTTTTTGGCAACATTAAAATTTACACAAGAACATCTGAAATACAAGGAAAATTGTTAAACAGCGAAAAATACTTCACACTGAATGTTGTTTACCAAGAAGTTTTTTTTATTAAAGAAGTACGTAAATAAAAAAAAATATTTCCTGTCATAAAACATATGTTTATTTTATTTGTTTTCAGTCAATGTTAAGCATTTCAATCGCATATATATATATTTAAACTCGTCAGCTTTGACGGGAAATCTCTCGAATGAAGAGGCAATTTGCACCCGTCGTATCATGGCGGGTGATTTTCTAGTCTTGTGATAATAAGGCGAGTTCTACTATACTATCAATGATGGTAACTTGAGATCTTGGTTATACAGTGTACGGAATGTCATACTGTCCTACCGCCAGGAGAAAAACCCTGAACGGGGTTGCCTCACGTAGACGAGTCGAAGAAAGGAGGGAAACAGACATAAAATCAACCGCAACATTTGGCAAACTAAGCGCTCTTTGTTAGGCGAGGAATTCGTTTTAGACCGAAGTACAAAGCGAAATGAGACTTCCGCCGGTTCTGTCTGCGCCAAACGAAATGAAGCCCTTTTCTTCACCTCCAAAATCCAGTGGAATGTCCCGTTTCCATAACGACCGCTACCAGAATGTCTAGTGTCTAGGGTTTTTCTCGTGGCGGTAAGACAGTAGCTGCGTTGACATCCGGAGTTGTTACAATTGGTCTTGGGGATTTGTGAATTTGCTTGTCTGATATGGACAGGAAAGTGGATTGACGAGTGTAAATGAAATTTTACGTTTAACTGCGCAAATCGTCCAGAGAGACACTGACAATGCTTCGGCAGATTTACGACAAAGGGATAAATGAGTCATATGTAATGTTTTAATGTTTCGAGCTGCACAGCCTCAACAAATCCATAAGCCATCGTTTAACATGAATTCGTCACGCAGGACCAGACGCCAACGAAGAATGGAACAGGAAAATTCGGCGGCGTTTTAAAACATTCGGAACCGCAACAAAAAATGGTACCGAGAAGTTTGGTTGGGCTTCAAGAATTTTAACCCCTCAACATCAGGGATGGCGCTAATGGTGAGACCGGGGGGGGGGGGGCTTTTGTACACCGGCGGGGAAAATTTTTGTACGGGGTATGCAACTAGATGATAAATAATAATCTGGAGAAAATTTGAGACCAATTTCATTACACTCGTCCCCTTGTGCATCAGGTCGTGCCCCCCCGTCGGGCAAATTCTAACGCCACTCCTGCTTAACATACAATGACGTCTCTGACACGTGCATCAAATTACGGAATTTTTGCTGTTTAATTCCGTATTTAAGTTAACGTAACAATCAATTTTAAGCACAAAAATCACCTGGAAACGCTTAAATGTCTCAAGCATCCTTTACCATCTTAAATAGATTGAAATAATAATTAAAAAATATCCCAAATGGGTGGTGGCATCTAATTAAGAGGTTGAATAAAATCGTATGGCAAGGGGCTAAACCAAATCAGCAGAATATTTCTCCCAAACCCTTCAACTAGCGAACGAACGTGCGTTATGAATCATGAATTAAACAGTATAACAATTCGTATTGTTAGAATTTTTAAGAACACTTTCTTCTCGACTTACTGCCACCCGTACTTACGAACACAATAAATAAATTTCAAAATTAAACGTAATGTCAGGATGTATTTTTGTTCGCAGTGCTTAAATAGGTTACATATTATGTATTTTTCACATTATGTACAATAATAATGCGTACATAGGTTGAATTTTCGTGTTTTATGTACAATGTTTAAAACCCGTTTGCATGAAAATAGTACTGAAAAATATAAATACGACTTGGACCTTCATTCGAAACGGAACTCGGTCGCAAGTCGAGGAGACAATTTATGTAAATTTGTGAATAAATGTAGAAATACGGGTTGTAGGGGAATAATCCCGGCTTGAGCAACCATAATTATAGGAAAATATTTATTCATCTCAGCCGAGGTCAACATATCTTGTAGAAAATGATTATCTTATGGGCACTCTAGAGGTAAATGCACCAAAGATAAAGGATGAGAAACAGGAGTTAAAAACTAAATTATTTATTATTAAAACAACATAATATGAAATGAGAAAAGTATTTACACAGGTATTATTTACATTTTAGACAAGAATGATTTAGGGTTTGTTGGTTACTTAAATTAATTATCAACTTACAACTCGTTTAAAGATTAGTTAGTTACAGCCATCGCCCATCGCCGCCGTGCCAACAGGGAAGAGACCCCCGTAGCTCGTTATGCTCACATCTACCGCATGTCTGTTCTGTTTGATTTCAAAAAGTCATCTCATGAGGATTCAAGCACTACACTCAGTTTTTTAACGGAGAAACACCCACGCGTCACGTGATTAGCACCGAGAGAGCGCGCGACCGTTATCTTTCGATATCTTTCCTCTGACACAACAATACTCAAATGCGCTTGTACGGAAAGTGAGAAAGTATTACAGTGCATTCCCTATTATCCGGGTTAATCACCGGGAGGGATCGCACGGAGAATAGAGAAACACGGATAATCCGAAAACTCCTTTTTATTAAAGAAAAAATCAGCATTAGTACAAAAACATAAAAATTACTTACCTTTGCATGCTGTATAACATCAGACTGCGAATTTTCCTTTCAACATTTACTGCTTTAAAACCAGCGGGAGTGGTCTCCCCTAAACTTTCTCGTATACTCCTAACACATGTAGAGAAAACTAGAATAATAAAAGACGTCAAATAAACTTCCGTCGCAAGTAAACCAAAGTTGGAACCACGCGTGGTTTGAAGGATCAAAACAAATTCAAATCCTCTGCTCATTCTTTTGCGCAACAGGACCTGGCGAGACCCCCTAAATGTTTGCTCCCTTACAAAATCACTCCAGAATTGGTTTTTGGCAAACTGCCAAGTTTCGGAGCGTCCCTTCCTTGCACAGGCATTGCCACCAGTAGGCATGCGCAGGGAGTTAGTTTCAAAACTGAACAAGTATGCGATTATACAGACCGACAGACAGTCAACCCTTTGACGGATTTGGCACAAAATTTTATACGGACCTACATTCATGACGATAAAACTGTGTATAAAATTTTATCCATCTGGCTTTTCAAGTTTTTGAGTTATAGCGTTCGCATGACCCCAAACATACAGACAGACAGACTTCCCGTTGACGGATTTTGTCCAAAATTTGATAGAAACCTACAAATTATGTTTAAAGACCACATACCAAATTTCATCCCCGTAGTTCTAATAGTTTTCGAGTTATCGTGTTCACAGACACACACACAGACACACATACAGATACACACACAGACACACACACAGACAGACATAATTCCAAAATTGTGTTTTTCGGAATCAGGGAGGTCTAAAACGTGGAGATTCGTCAAAATCTCGAGTTCGAATTTTTTGACGATTACAATACTTTCTCTTTGTATACTTCGTGTACGAGAAAGTAAAAATCTATGATGCGACTTTGCTTCTGCTGTTTGTTCATCTCTTTTTCGTATATCGATACATATTTGACGAACCGCAGTAATGTCAGCGTAATCAAATCCTCTTTGCCCCATATAATCTAACAAAGTTTCCACAGATTTTAGAGCAGCAGAATGAGAAACTGTATTTCCCTCATTTAGTACATCTTCTGCATCAGTACTAGCCGATTCTCCCCCATCAAGTTCTTGAAGGATTTCTAATTTTTGTTTAACATTTAAAACGTTTCGTTTTAGTTTCACACCACTCATTTTTACGAGTAGAAAATTTCACGCTACTAACTGAGAAGCAAAAACTAAAGGAACACCTGCGAAAGTGAAAGAGGGCGAAGAAGTTAAAGAATGACGTGTCAGGGAGAAGCGTGTTCGTCGGAAAATGAGCTAGATGATTCATTTCTCGGAAAATTAGGGGTTGAATCGGTAGAGATCGCACGTGGAGGAAAAAGGAAAAAATCTATTCTTTAGCCTCCTCCGTCACGGCTCACTAGTTTCACGGAATGAACCTCTCGATCGAACATCAACGTCGATTCTACGTGCATAATAAGCGTGAAAATGTTTCTCTTTAACTTTTTTTGTGAGTCCGGAATGAGCTCGGATAATCCGCGCACGGATAGTAGAGAGTATACTGTATTAGGAAGGAATTAAACTTACGCTTTTAAGCTAGACTGGGAAAATACAATTTCTACATAAATGCCTAAAAGAAACGATCTAGAGCACTTTTTTTATCTTAATTTTTCCTCGGCTTTGGTGCTAGCGAAACTTTTGTTTGTTTTGGTACAAAATAAAAATAAATACAGTAAAACCCCGGGAATCCGAACTAATTTGGGCTGACCTCTGTTCGGATTCCGGGGAATTCGGATTATGCTGGATATTAGGTAAAATAGTCTTAATATACCAAATGCAGTAGTAGAGTACCGACTGTGGTACTCTGTGAAGGCGTACGGAAAGAGCTCGCGTCGATTCGCACGGTACAGTGGCAAACAAGTTGAGGGTAAAAAGAAGATATCCTAGTTTGTTTCTACTAGTTACGGTATTGTATTCATTCTTAAAAACCAATTCGAATACTTCTTTTAAGTTAGGTATAAACATTATCTTTGCTTCTGATTAGTAATTCTTATTTTTATTTTTCCTTCATTTTTCAGTAAAAATTTATCAGAAACTTAAAAAAAGATGTTTGGATTACCGGGGTTCTACCGTAATTAAATTAAAAAATTCCCAATTTCAAGTGGAAAGAGTCTCTAGAACTAAAATTACTGATAATGGTATCCATGGAAACCTCTAATATTCGGTTGTCTTAATAAGAAGGTAAGGTTATCTACTGTTCAGAAACGGATTCCGAGACTACCACTTTTGGACGATTTTACACCGGAAATGGGTGTCAGGCAATGAGTCATATGAGCGCATTTCCGGAGTTCTTTGTTAGATCACGCTCAGCAAAATATAAACATCACCCTTCCGTTCTTCACTTAACCTCTATACCAGGTAGCACAGAAATATTATATAATATTTGCACAATGTTATACAAAATTATGAACACCGAATACTGTAATAAAGTATTGTATTGTATGTATCAGTATTTCCGAGATACTAAATTTTCACAAATAATATAAAAACAATGTTTATTTATAAAAATCTTTATTTTAACTCAGGATATCACTCGATTGGAGGTTTTATTACAAAAACACCGCTGGCACAATTATTTTTTAAGATGCTGAATATTATATTATACTATACAATACAATGCACATGATATTTTGATTTTTACATTAATCAGCATTGATCAATATTTTAAGGTGAAGTTATTCCTACGCTCGACAGATGGCAGCATGATAATACCGTAACACTATATTTTGATGAAAATAACTCCTCCCGGCGCATGCGCAAAAGCGCGGAGGGTTTTCGAATCCGTTGCTATACAATACTTTATTTTTTTTCATCTTTATTTCCAAAACTGCACTAAGAGTTCTTTCCTAACTTTTCGAAGGAATATTTAAAAGCTTTGCCTAAGAGCTTGTGGTCCAATACGAAAGCGGAGGACTGGAAGGCACTGTCCAGAAGCGTCAGAAGAAGAGACCGAGGTGGCAGCGCCGAGAACAAAGGAATTGCGAAAATGGAAGCACTCAAGTCAGTAAATTACGCCCATAACTTTAACGAGACGATTGTCACCAGAATTATTGTTCTACAGACCACTAAAAAAGTCTCCCCCCCCCCCAATAAATTCGTTATCAGTGGCGGCTCGTCAATTTCTGAACTGCAAGCAGTGCTGCAAAAAATATTTCTCAAGAGAATATAATTAAAATACAATTTCAATAAAACAGCTTTACACTTAAAGAAATGTATTTAAAAAAACAAGTGATATATAAAAAAAATTTAAGTCAATTAGGTCAACAAAGAAAAATTTTATTTTAGAAATTTTTTTCTCCCATATAGAACTAAAATTAATTAATTAAATTTAATTAATGAATTAATATTTGAAAAAACTGTATTAACATCAAGTGTCATCCACTACAAGTTTAAAAAAAATGTATTTGAACTTGAGTGGATGAATAAAAAGTATTTTATTAACGATTGAAAATTTGAACAAGATATATAAATAAATATACATAGGGAGAGTGTGAACTAATAGTAGGAATTGAATGAATAATCGACGTATCGGTTTTTCGATGAGGTAGAAAACGAGTATGTTTAGTTTAGTTGGTACTTGCGTATTAACGCCACCGAGGCTACAGATTTGGCGGTTTTTAAGTGCGAGCCAAATTTGGCGGTTTTTGTACTTACGTATTAACGCCAATTTGGCGGGTTTTGTACTTACGTATCAACGCCAATTTGGCGGGTTTTGTACTTACGTATCAACGTCAATTTGGCGGGTTTTGTACTTACGTATCAACGCCAATTTGGCGGTTTTTGTACTTACATATCAACGCCAATTTGGCGGTTTTTGTAAACAAGATTGCTCTTTATTGGCGCATTACCGCCAATCTGTAGCCTCGGTGGCGTTAATACATAAGTACCGTTTAGTTATATTAATGTCCCGTTTTGAAGCAACACGAGGGCTATTTTGGGACGGACCTCGTCATTTTGAGCCACGGTCAGTTGACGAGGACGACACCTGAGCTGGCACCCCCCTCTCCAAACTTCCGCGCCACACCAACGGGAGGACGTTTGGTCACGGCGAAAACGAGTATGTATGAAAATGGACGAGTTTCTGTCGGGCCAAAGAACCAAATAATAGTGAGCGACACAAAGCGAGGAAAAATAAATCACGAGAGCGAAAGCTAGCAAGCGTTACTTCCAAGCTTTTCTATCATTCAGCTATTCACAGTGGGCGAATTTTGATGCTTTCGAGGGCTGTTCTGTGTGCAGCCCCAACCTCTGCAGCTCTTTCTTACTGATCTTTTTTCTGATTCTGACTTTTTTCTTCGTTTTAATTATTATTATTATTTTCGTTATTTATCGAACACTCAGAGTGAAAAATAAAACGAGTTTTTAAAATAAATTTAAGGAGGTGCTGCAGCTCTGCGGCCCTAATTGACGAGCCACCATTGGTTGCGATTGAAATTATTTGAAAAATTTGTGAAGTTTTGGAATGTTTAGTAGATAAAACACCCGAAAAATCTGATGGCTATTTAGGATATTTCTGATTTGATGGCTCTTTTATGATTTATTTTAATTTATGGGCCAATAAACTCATTTTATGTTTATGTGACATGTACGTCAAGTGCGCAGCGCCAAATTAATTTCGGAATCCATCGAGTATTTTGCAGGAAGAAAAAGGGCGGCTCATCGCAACAAAACGTAATACAACGAATATACTGTTACGTTTATCATGTGACCCTAACATCACGTGAACTGACTCCATTAAAGTTACATGTTACACAACGCAATTGAGAAATTTCTCTACGCTTAGGTGAATGAATGTCATTTTTGACATTTATTTTATTTTTTCTTTTAATATCCATAACATTATTAATCGTAAATTAACAATTATCAGAACCAAATGAACCATAAATTTAACATGCAGATGATAATTTTACAAAGATAATCTCAGGTGAATGTATTGTTACGAATTTGTAATGTTGCTTCCCTGCAATGTTCGTTTTATGGTTGGAAAGAGACATTTACAGAGGGTCTTACAAGGTGCCAGGGAGGAGAAAGCCAATGCCCCCTGACCTTGGCGACAAAATGAAGGTTCTCGAAAATGCAAGAATTATGGCCCTATCTCTATGGGGCCGTACAAATATTACGTAAGCATGTTTTTGGTATTTTTTAACCCCTCCCCCCTTGTCAGCGAAAATAAGCAAATCGTAAACCCCCTCTTATAATTACGTAAGCAAACTGCAACCTCTCGTTCTTTTTTTTTACAAAACGTATAACAGTAATAATCTAATTTTAAAAATTTTAGGATTTAATTCAAATAAAAAAACTCTAACTCGGCTTAAAATGAAAAAAAAATGTAAGTTTAATTTTCTTACAATTTCAAGTTTAAGCTTACAAAAATCAAGTTTAATTTTCTTTTGCCAAATTTAACTTTTTTTCAAATTTAATTTTTTTAAATTAAATTATTTGTGCAAGTTACAAGAGATTTTCGGAAATAAAGTGATTTTAATGTCTTACGTAAGCATTACTCATACTCCCCCTCCCCCCTTGTCAGCAAAAATAAGCAAATCGCAAACCCCCTCCCTCCCCTTGGGTGCTTACGTAATATTTGAACGGCCCCTATTAGGAACTGCGATAAGGAGATCTTTCTAGAAAATTCCATGTGACGTCACGCCCTGTCGGAAAAGCTATAAATACCGAGAAGCCCAAGCGAGGAGAGAATATCTTTGGAGTTCTGTCCGCAGTACGAATTGGTCAGCTGTTAGACGCTGAGCGCTATTGCTGTTATTATTAGTGATTTCCTGTCTGCTTGTGTTGCTTATTTGTGCAAGTGCTGTTTTTTTCTTGTTACCCGCACTTCGTGTTTCTGGAATATTTGTGGAATAAAGCGTCCTTCTCCATTATCCTGCTTGTTGGACTGCTTTCACCGTGAACCCACCGGACGATTTTCTTAACACTATTTAAAAATATTGGTGAAAAGGGACCAGGTTTTCAATCCACGTTTATTTGCCTCTATTATTCTATACAAGCCGCCTTCGGCGACCAGCTTGTTCGCCGGGAATATGATTTCAATCGAATCTTGTTTCATTTTATATTCATGGCTGCTTTAACAACGTAATTTTAAACTTCAGATTCTGATAGTGAATGGCCTTGTACTTGTTCTGTTCATTGTCTACATAGATGTCTCTAATTAAGTCAAATAACTGTTCATGCCATGTAACATCTATTTGCACGTTGCCGGGGCCATCTTCACTTTCTTCTCTTTCAAAATATGCATTCGATTTCAACATTGAAATGGCAAACAGCGTCGTTATTCGGATTGATTAGAATTTGAAGTTATTCTTCGAGAAAATCTGTTTTCCTGACTCATTAACGTGGCAATTACGGGTGAATGAATGCTAAAACAATATATTAAAACGCGGATTCTAGTGGGATAACAGGATATTTCTTTTTAGGTTTTCAAGTTATTGGAAAATAAAATCTGTGATCTCCTTTGACCACTTGTGGTGTTACCGATTCTTGTCTTCTCTCATCTCTACAATAATAAGAGCGAATTCGGCCACTTGTGGTGTTACCGATTCTTGTCTTCTCTCATCTCTACAAATAATCAGCGCAAATTCGGTCACTTGTGTTGTTACCGATTCTTGTCTTCTCTCATATCGACAAATAATAAGAGCAAATTCGGCCACTTGTGGTGTTACCGATTCTTGTCTTCTCTCGTCTCTACAAATAATAAAAGCGAATGTGTTTGTCTCCGTCTATTGGCGGCCTCCACCGCATACCACTGAATATAGAGCTACTAAATATGGTACAAACGTACAATAGAAGGCGGGAATGCATATTTCGGAACCATTTTAGCATGATAATGCTTATAGGCTAACCGAACCTTCTTGCTTTCTTCCCCCTCCCCCAGCGTTGGCATCGCACATAAATAAATAAAACTGTATATCAGTAGATTCAAAAAATTGTAGGCTATAACTTTTATAGGAAGGGTTTTTTCATAATATTTTAACTGACATATCCGGCTAGCTCACAGGAAGTGAAATGGACGGTTAAAATAAAGCCGGACCATATTTAAATTAAATTTATTCTTCTCACACTTTCCACATAAAATAATTCTGGATTTACTACGATTACATAAACTGACAAGTCACATTATTCAACTCGCTATGCATGGCGAGATTTGTCTGACCGGTCCCAGTGACAGGGAAAAAGCCACCCTTCTCGCACGAATAGTCAAGAGACTCTTGTCTATCGTCCTTCTCCTGATAGCGAAAAGTCCTTTCAGTGCCATCTATTGGTAGGAGGGCGAGATAAAATGTGATTGTCACAATATGACATATAAAAAAACAGAGAACAAAAATCAAAAGTTTTAAAGTAAAGAATCTACTCTCTCTCTCTTTTTTCACATATTTTCCTAAATTTCTAAAAACTATTAGGTGTAGATTTCCAATAGAGTTTTTCAGGGCCAGATTTCCCATAGGGCTAACCTAGGCCATGGCCTACGGTGTAACAATCGGTGGGCTCAAATATAAAATAAATTAAAATAAAACATTTACAAATTTCAGTATAACTTTGAAAAGACCCTATAAAATACTGCTTTTTAAGCACATCCATATACACATTAAATAAACTGGCGACTCATTTATGTTGTCTATTTGTATAGCTGCGGTGTATGAACCAGAGGAGAGGGCGCAGAATGAATGCTTTCGCCTAGGGCGTAGAAATATATAAATCCGACCCTGCGCAAAATAAAAATTTGGCCTCAGCCTCTACAACCGATAGTTCACAAGCATAGCCACAGGCCATTAATATTACGGGTGAACAGCTGGTCGCTGAACGCGGCTCGTTTTTTTCCTTGTTTGTGTATGTGACTTAACAGCTGGTCGCTGAATGTGGTTCGTTTTTTTCCTTGTTTGTGTGTGTATGTGACTTAACAGCTGGTCGCTGAATGCGGCTCGTTTTTTTCCTTGTTTGTGTATGTGAGTTAACAGATGGTCTCTGAATGTGGCTCGTTTTTTTCCTTGTTTGTGTATGTGACTTAACAGCTGGTCGCTGAATGCGGCTCGCTTTTTTTCCTTGTTCGTGTGTGTATGTGATTTAACAGCTGATCGCTGAATGCGGCTCGTTTCTTTTCATTGCTTGCGTGTCTATGTGGCTTAACAGCTAGTCGCTAAATGCGGCTCGTTTTTTCCTTGCTTGTGTGTGTTGACTTAAGATGAATTCTTGCAATGATTTATCTCTTTTCACTATTTCTGTGCCGTAACTGCAACAACACTCGAACTCTTACTAAGAGATGGTTTTGCGTTCTGCAGAGTGTTCAAGGACCTGAAGCCGAACGTCCGCCATTTTTCTGCCAAGCTCATGATGTCGCTGCACGAAGCGATGGCCCGCTGCGATGAAGA
>BGPR01032127.1:0-17661 GCA_013235015.1 Araneus ventricosus | reverse complement strand
TATGCGATATACATATAGCATTAGTTGCATAGCTCATTGGAATCAATTCGTGCACAATTTGAACCACGTCAACTTTGTTGTTGGAATCCTTTGTGCATCTTGTAGCGGGGAGGGAGAGGAACTGACGTCGCAACACAGCGTAAGAGAGGTTACAATTAAATGGCGTGCGCAGTTTTTCGTAATATGACTGTGAATTACCTGAATTGTTGCCATTGTCAATCTGAATAAACATGAAAGAAACACCAGTTCCAAAATTTCTGAATTTCTTGGCTGAAGATCCAAAGAAAATCAGTTGAAGCAGTTGTGATTTAAACTAGATTGGAAATTTGGGCCCAGAATCTCCATTATTTGGGGATTTAGAACCCAACATTCCAATTATTGCAATGCAAATATTTCTTTAAATCTGGTTAAAGCGATATTCATCTTTACATAAACTGCATAGTTGATAAAAGAAGTCTTATAGAGAAATGATGAAGTTACATATCCTTTCTTTATTAAGCTGCTCTTTTACAAGAAAATAGCTAGATTTGTTCAGCTATTTACGATATCTTTCCTCACTTAATGACAATTTTTCACTTTATTACGAAGTTTGTCACTTGGTTATATGGAAGTTTTTCTATTCCATTTGAAATAGCTGGCGTAAAAATTAACAAAATGTAGCAAACATTGACTCAAAAATAGTCCTTAAACGCGATATAGCGAAACAAACCTTTTGTGATAACCTAACAGACTTGAAAATTCAGCGATTTAATCTTAAAACGTAATTTAGAATCCTACCGGTAGAATTTTCTTCCACTTTAGTCAACTAAAAAGCGAAACATTTCATTGTCCTGTCCATCATAAGGTAAATTCTTCGTTATGGCGATCATCCAATGTAGCATCCTCTTTCTGATGATCCTTATAAGACCAAGCAGAAAAAATATTCTGCTGTATTTTATTAAAAAGATAGTCAGTCATGCAGAAAGCAGAAGTTCAAAAAAAATACTCATTTACATTTTCCAGCATATGGAATTCTCATTCATATCTAATCCTATGGTGGATAAGACATACTACAGAATTTTAGATTTTTCTGAATGTTCAGTTGCGAGATTAAAAATGGCTTGGAGTCGAAAGCTATACAGTGAAATTAGAGGTTCGGACTCGATATCACTCAAAATCGACCATGTCCAACAACCTTTATGTGGTTCAAAATTGAACGCAAACGGAACTAAATGGTGGTCAGTGACACCACACTGACAGTGCTGGGGAAAGCTACGAAGTGTTCCAGTGCATTAAATAAACTTGAATTACTTGAATGCGCTGATGATGTATTTAATCATTCAGTTCTCTTTATACGAGGTGTGCCATTGCAGTCCATTAAATAATCCTTTATGAGCTCCTCACGTACTTAATTAATCAATTATCTGCTTTTAATTAGAATATATATTCTGTTTTTAGAATGTGCAGTCATTTTAATCAAGCTTTGAGTTCATAAAACATTTGAAGTAGACATGATTTCCATATAGTTTTTCTATTGAATTATAACATTCGTGAATGTCTTAATTTATAAGGAAAAACAAAATACGATGGTTTTATGCAAGTGTGACCAAGGGACAAATATAGTGGTTAATATTGGTTGACATATTCGAACAGAATTTAGTTTTGGATACTATTAATTCTGTTAATCTGTACAATGAAACTTTGCATTCCAGATGAAAATTGTTAAATATCACGGAGCTCTTCCTACAGCCTTAAATATTGAAACTTATGAAGTCTTTCACTGGTGAGGTAACTTTACTGTGAAAGTAACTTTGCAGTGCGCAGTCATCGTCATAAACCCAGACTCCAAAAGGAAGCTATTTTGGGGGGAAAGTCGCCAAATCTGGTAACCCCTCACCTCCTGGAAAAACTTGAAACTTTTTCGCGGAGAGAGCGAAGGATCTGTTAAAGCCAGAAATAGATGAGTGGCAGAATGTTTTACATGGCATGCACGGGGCGACCGGATGACCAACCCGTCCTCCCATCCGGAATGGGGTCCTGACAAATTTCCCGGATTCCGCGCTCATTCATCACGATTCTCTTTTATTATGTTGCTCTCCCGCTTACCCCCCCCCCGGAAAAAAAGGAAGGGGGGTGACGTTGAAAGTGCCTGGTAACGACTGCTCCCAGGATTTGATTTTGTGGAGAATACAGGATTAAATTCACGTTTTCAGATCCTTGATAGTTATCTTAACGAATTCCAGTAGTCTCTCCCTACAACGAAGTCTTCCTACAACGAATTTCTCCCTATAACGAAATTTTTAATCGGAATGTTAAATAACATTCAAAATATTCTCCATATAACGAAGTGGTTGTCTCCCTATAACGAATTTTTTAAGACCTTTTATCTTTTCGATTTTTGCCATTTTTGAAGAAAGTTGCTAATTTCTGTGCAAACAAACCGCACACATGTGCCTGTTTCTGGAACCACTCGCATTCTTCATTCCAGAGATAACACATAACAGTAGAATGCTATGTGAAGGGTAATGCAGTTGTGGGCACCTGGGTTTCTACAGAGGGAGCAACATTTCTACGGGTCAAGATTCCAAGAATCGGGGTGGAGTGGGGGTGGAAACAGCAAATGGATGTGACAATACGCAATTTATGTTTATCCGTACTAGTACATATTATTCTCTAAATTGGTGAATTGTCTACACTTTCGAGCATTTTATTTATACAATAAAAATTAGTATAATTTTAACAAATTTATAATAAATATTACTTCATTTTTAATTGAAAGTCATAATTAAATATTTTTGAACTTATCGCACATACTAAAAGGTTTGTTCCATTTACTTAAAATAACTGCAAAAATCTCTAATCTCCGTATAACGAAATTTTCTCTATAGCGAATTTTTCAACTGGAACCCAGCGATTTCGTTATGGGGAGATTCCACTGTATTCAGTCTGTTTTGGGAAATATTCTTCATTCCTCGGCGAATAAATAACAAATTATTTCAGTAAGAACTTATTATCGACAACTGAAACCCACAATACTGCGGGGGCCGTGGGTTGTGCATCATTAAACCCCAGTTTAAATAGATGCAAGTGGCTCTACTGTGTTTAAAAGCAATTGATACCTTTCATCATCAGAATATAGATTTAAACGCTATCAGTTCTTATTCTGCGTTGTGAAGCTGCATATTTACCTCCTTAACTGATTTTTCCGTACGTGAATCGGATTATCACAATTTTAAACTTATTACCTAACTAAAGTAAAGTCATTCATAGTGGTTATAATTCGATAAAAAAGTTGCGTGGAATAAATAAAGATTTCAATTGCCCTTTAGGTTCTCAATTAAATCAAAATGACAACACAGTCCTAAAACAGAAGGCGTCATCTAATTGGATAGTTAAGAGGGAAAAAAAAGTGGGAAAAAACAAGTTAAATGGCAAAAAAATGGACGTTGTCATAGGTCGATCCAGGCGAAAATTGGGGCCGTTTTGCGGCCCCTTCACAAAATCCCACTTCATAAAAATGTCCCCTTCACAAAATTCAAATTCGTAAAAAGGCCCTTTTACAAAATTTCATTTTACAAAAATGATCCCTTTTTAAAATTTTTCCATTGCCAAACAACGATTCTCGAAAATTTGCCTAGTATTAGGTGTCCTTACTTTTCGATATCAAATCGATTTTAAAAGTGAAGATGCATTTCTGCATAATTACGTGTTTTGTTAATACAAAGTTCCAATGTTTCAACATACTTTTAACAATAAACCACTATTATTTTTTTTTTTAAATCTGACTTCTTTTTAAAAAGTTTTTGAATGAGGCATTGGCACAAAATATAAACAAGAGTATTTTTTTCAGTATTATATCAAATTACTGCATCTATTTGGTTCAAGGAAACACTCCTGATATTAAACGTAAAAGATAGAACTATGACTGCTAAAATTGAAGATTTTACATGATCAAAAATATTTCCACAAAAAAAAAAAAAAAAATTCACTACATTTTTTTTTCTTGCACAAAAATGGGCCCCTAAAAAAACCAGGATCGCCCCCTGCTTGCTTAGCTTCATGGAACCATTTCCCTCAAACGTGTAGGGACACATATTACGACATTACAGATTCGCTTGCAGATTCCTAGATATTATCTTCTTGAGTTGTCATTTGACTTTTAACATCACAGTATACCCCCGAACTTGGAGCCAGGCGGCTCCTTGCCGTATGGTAGGTATATGTGGACCTTTATTGAAAGAAAGGCTTAAAAAAAATTATAAACTTGTATAACTAAAAACACACGCAATAGGTTGTTGGTTAACAGTTGCAGCCGCCCAACAGAACTTGACTGTTGCTGCAATTGTTTACTAAATTATTATTTACAAAGGGATTACGAGAACGTATTATACGAAGCTGAAATTAAAACTAAAAATGTCCCTTTATAAGAAAAGAAGTGGAAAAGTAAAAGCAAATGTTCATTTATTCATGCTGGATCATGGAGGTTTGAGACCTTGTTTGTCTCGCTGAAGGAGAACAAGTTTCTGAATCCGAGGAGCAGTCTACGCCAGATGTATTATTTTGCTCGTAGTTTTATCAAGTCTTCATTTTCTATTAAGAAAGAGACTAAGTTGATGATTTTGAGTTTTGAAAACTTGTTGTTAAGAATATCTCTCCACCAGATAGAAGTTAGGTTCCCACTTGGTTTAGTAAAGTGATATAATGCTGTTAAATAGCAGGTCGTTGTGTAGTGAAACGGTGTACTAACTTCTCTATATGCGCAAAGATCGGAATGATGGAGGTTGAGCCTGCGAAGGTTGCTGGGGAAGGGACCATATCCTGTTAGTTGTCGCTTGACTACCTGGTATTTAAGAGTTAATAGGTTTAATGCAGAATGAAACGTTAATATTTTAAAATCATAGAATACATTTGATAGGTGGAGCAACTGGGTAAAAGCATAATTCAAGCGCTGAGATCAAGAAAATGTGGCGCAATTTCGATATTTCATTCATCAGATTGGTTCTAATATTGTTATACTAACGCAGCGAAAATTCCAAAACGCAGAGCCAGAAGCAAAAGCTTCTAATAGTTTTTTTCATAGGATAGATTATGAAAATCGAAATCGAGTCTCGCATTTACTGGCTTATTAATATCGGTTCGTTGCTAAAATCCAATTTAATTTATTAAAATTCTTTTAAAAATATTGTAACCTTTTTCTTACAGGCGTTACTGATGCTTTATGAGGAGAACTTTTTTACTTTTCTTTCTCTGTAAGTTGGAACAGATATTTTACTAAACTTATAGGAAACCCCCCCCCCCCCCACACACACACACGAAACCGATATCTCTCTGAAAATCACCTTGTAAGACAAACAAGACAGTTACGGACATTTCGAACAGTTATTGATACCCTAATCTTTAATTTAAAAAAATAAGCTTTTATGTCAATGTTGAGTTTTACCTTGCCTAACCTAACCTTAGATTGACAGTTAAAAGTAAAATAAATTAAGAATGAAGGATGCCAGTAACTATAGTGTAATTTACTCATCCATAGAGTTATCAATAACCGATTTTGTACTATTTATTCTCAATATATTGCAAAATACCTTCCAGTTATAATTTTTTATGACAGTTAAAAGTAAACTAAATTAAGAATGAAGGATTTCAGTGACTGTAGTGTCAATTACTCATCCATATAGTTGTCAATAACCGATTTTGTACTATTTATTCTCAATAGAATGCAAAATACCTTCCAGGTATAATTTTTTTTATAAAATCTTTTTTCACCTTTAAGTAGTTGAAGTCGGGAAAAGTTACAATAAATCACAACCTGACTGGACTATTTTTATTATTTTGCCCCTGAATGAATTGTATAAGTTTTGCTTAAAGGGTGTCAACAACTGTTTTGTTTACCTTATATAGCTTTCCTCCAGTTTTATTCTGTCACTTTGTACATGGCGTCTGTTGTTCAGCAACGGATTCCGAGACTACCACTTTTGGACGATTTTACACCGCAAAGGGGTGTCAGTCAATGAGTCATATGAGCGCATTTCCGGAGTTCTTTATTAGATCACGCTCAGTAAAATGTAAACATCACCCTACCACTCTTCACTTCCCCCCTATTTTGATGAAAATAACTCCGCCCGGCGCATGCGCAAAAGCGGGGAGGATTTCCGAATCCGTTGCTAAACAATAGATTTAACGCTCGTGAGATGAGACAAGAATAACATCATGGAAGGTTCAAATGTAAAGTTTACAATTCGAAAAAATCATTTAGAAGCTCTAATTGTAAAGGTTAATTAACTTTAAATGCAAATCTTTAAATAAAAACAAGTAGAACTCGAATTCGAATATACGGTAACGAAAAGATCAATGATGATATCGAACTAGCAAAGTGAAAGAAATGAAATGAATTGAAATGATTATATTGGTTATTACTGTAAGCGAAATTTGTAGAATTTTTAGATTTTATTTAGATTTAATTATTATTTCAGCATTTTCCGAAACTTTACCTGAAATCCTGTACGTTACTTGTTGTAGGTTGTATTAATTATTCTAAAAATTTATTTCAAATGTTCAAATTAATATAAATAAACCAAGTTTTAAATTTTAGAGAAATGGTTGTTGTTGCTTAATTTCAGTGATTGATCAAGTAATTTCAAATTTTACGATAAACCTCTTTTTATACAAAGTATTTCTCTCAATATTTATCCCTCCATATTATATGCTAATAACGATCTCAAGCTTTTTTTCCGCCATTTCTTTACTGATAGGTGCATCGACCCAAAGAAATTTGCATTAAATCTTTGATTAATTTGCCGATGGTGTGCAACATCGTGGCTGAAATGTAAAATACTGTATTTCGGAAGAGTAAACTAAAAAATTCAAATTAGGGAAAATTGGCTACTCCTTGCATAAATTATGGAGAGCCAAAGTATTGAAACAGCTGTCGCGAACTTGCGCAGTTTGTGGTAAACCATTTTGTGTAAACATGAAGTACGTTGCTGTGTTTGCTCTTCATGGAAGATGGCGGCTGTAGTTGAAAGAGTGAAGGCTTTTCTAATAGCTTCTTTATTTAAATTTTTTAACCAGAATATTAAATAAACCGTTGCACGGAGAAAATTAATTTTTGAAATGTTTAGTATCAGTCCAACTACAACTGCTCGTGCGGAGGAAAAGGAGATCCAAGTTACTATGCCACAAAATGTCGGTTTACCCTCTCCTGGCATTTCCAAACTCCAACAGTGTCACTCAAATTACAGTGGTTGAAAAACATTCTCACGAACAACTTCTCAAGAACCCGACTTCGACTCCTAATGCGTTTCATATGTGATGAGAACAATCTCATTGTAGAGGATAATCATTGAGCACTCATCCACCCAGACTGACGCACACTTCCAGCTACTTATGTTTTTCCCCTCTACGTGTTTTTTTCTATTTTGTATTGTTTTCTATGTTGTTCAGTCCAGTGTATGTTTCTTTTTCATTTTAATTTGTTTTTGTACCTGTTACTTGTTTTTGTCCTTTTTTAAAAAATAAAATTCACCTCCATCCACCCAAACCGGAAAGGAGCCAAATGGCTCTAAACACGGGGATGCAGGTGGTGTAATGTAAAAGTATCAATCCAACCAACACTTTGTGTTTACTCAGCCATGTGTATACCAAATTCTGTTTTGTTATTTCATATTGAGTGGAATCCATAGATGCGTTTTGTATTAACAAAGAATGGGAATAACGGATTGTAAATGAATTTGAAATTTTATGCTAAAAGCGAGCTGCAATTTTCAGCTATGTAGCGTCATCTACTGTTGTAACAATGCAAGTGTAGTTAAAGTACTTAAAACGTTTATAATGCCCTCAACAGGGATAAATTATTAATATAATAGCCCAGATCTGTCTCTCGGTAACGCTCTGACGTCACCAACAATAAAACTCACGTCACAGCACTACGAGACGTTAAACAGCATTATTTCATTGTTAGAGAACTTAAATCTCAATAATTTTAAATTTAAAAGTTAAATTGTCGTTCTAATTTCAAATTTAATACCTCTAAAATAGTGAAATAAAATTTTCTTTAGATTGATATATAATTTATCTCGCTATGATCTAGTTCCAGAGAAATTTTAAATTATATTAATCCTATATTTCAAATTAATTTCCGTTTTCTAATAGAAAGTAGTAAATTACGTCAGTGGTATATCATGCGCGTGATATAGTTTGGACGCCACCATGCATCTCATTATTTATTGCAATTGTCATGATATAATTTGGTAATATTTTTTGGCAACGTATGACAAGCAGAGAAGTGCTTTGTTTTGACTAGAATTTCGAAAAGGAATTCCTATGAAATTTTAACTTTTGACTTACGTCTGACAAGCTGAGAATTTCATGGTTATTGAATTATAATAAAATTGTTAAACAACGATTATACAACGAAAAATACTTCACACAGAATGTTGTTTACCTAGAGGTTTTTTGAATAAAGAAATATTTGAATAACATGTAAATAAAAAAATATTTCCTGTCATAAAACATATGTTTATTTTATTTGTTTTCAGTCAATGTTAAACATTTCTCTCGCATATATATCTATTTAAACACCTCAAATTGGACGGGAGAGGCAATTTGCACCCGTCATACCATGACGAGTGATTTTCTAGTTTTAAAATAATCACTCGCTGTAAATTTAAAAAAAATCATTTGTTTCGATAATAAATTAGCGAAAATAGTATCACAAGTTGCTTCTATTTTAATCATTTGACTTCTGGTTTACAATGCCAAAATGCAACTAAATGAACTAAAGTTCTTCTTTAATATTTTAATTGTTTCGTGGCAATACATCTTATCGATAAAAGTTTATTTCTCTTAAATAATAATTTAAAAATTGTCAGATTAAATTAATAAGGATAAGATTAACTTGATGAAATGAACGCAAATTTCTCAGCATATCTTATCAATATTAATTGGCTTATAAGCCTTATAAGAAATTGCTTTGATTATTTTTGCACACCTTTATTTAACTTAACTCATTTCATGTTTGCAAGAGGGAATTTTTTAATCAAATTTCACTCACTTGGTGATGTACTAAACTATATCCGAATAATAATTAAGTTGTGTGTTCTCAATAACAAAACGCTACTTCAATGATTTCAGAGCTTAAATATCAGTTGCCGATAAATAACAATAAATTTTGATTCCATACGCCTGGCGCTATCGGTTAGGGACTTTGATAACTTTATTTCAAGATTACATAATATTTAAAATTCCATAATATTATAAATTAAAACGAAAAATTAGAAAAAAATCTTTCAATTCTAAAAATTCCAATAAAAGTGTGTTCTTTAAAAACTGTTATTAGATTTATGTTTCTAAAATGTTTACTAAATGAAAAGTGTAAATTCAGTACGTATAAACATGAACATCATTGGCTGCTCGGACAATATCGTTACATTGCTTTTTCACTTTGCGATGCCATTTACGTCGTAAAAGAAAAAACCAATTGTCTGAGTTGCTATGTACGGTAATAAAACTGCTCGAAATAAAATGCGAATGTCGTTATAAACTATTTTCATATTATATACCCTTTCAATCTTCTTTCATTGATGTTTTCAATTATTTTGATCATGTTTTCTGTTGCATAGTTTTCTTAATCTCATATTTTTATATGACGGACGAAAATGACAGTAAACTGTCATTTATGTCAATAACATATATATTGTCAAAAATTGGCTTTCGCAGAGGGTCGGTGCCACAAATCTAGATTAATGCGACAAATATCGGTTCCCAAGACCGATTGGCATTTGATTGTTAGAATTCCAATTCTGGGTTGTCTTTTTCATAGTAGTAATAGTATATAATCGAACTTTCTTTTGTGTTTCATTTGTATGATTATTGATAAGGTAACTTTATTTTAATTCTAATTTTTAGATTAATATATGTATATATTGAAAATATAACACATGTTTTGATTATTTGAAATATATATTCGTTTATTCATATCCTTTCGAATTTGATATGAATGTTTGTTATTTTATTGTTTTTCTATTATGTTTTGCCTCTTATATATATATATATATTGTATAATGAAAACAATATTGTATTCTAATAATGGTAGTTTGTTCCAACTTTTTGTAGCCAATAAGTGACTTATTTCCCATATATAAATATGGCGATTTCTGCCATCATGTATTGAACAATAAACAAATAAACACGTTTCCTACAGAACAATATTTGGATTGATGGAAAACATTCAGGGAAAAAAACCTCTTCTGCTACCGTCAGCATTTCTTTGAAAAGTCAAAGATTTGAAAAGGCCCATCTTTGCATGTTTTGTGTGATGTCCTTCCCGTTGTTTCTAATATCCTTTTTCCTTTGTCCTGAATGGAATGTCAAATCGAAAGAAACGCATTATTCCTTGATCCCGCATCTATAAAACATTTCACATATCTTGTCAGTCAAAATCGTATCAGAAGCTGTAAAGGCATTTTCCTGTTTAGCTTCGCGTCGTACTAAAAACGTTCCTTTTATGAATATGCGGCGCTTTTGAATAGGATTTTGTACCGTTTTCGGGAATGTGGGAAATACAAAGGAGCTTTTATTAAATATCGAATAGGGGTAAAACTACATTTTCAGGGTTTTTGATTGATGTTAAAGAGAGAAATTTCTCGAAACGAGATTAACGACAAGAAATAAGTTTATAACGGTAAATAATTATGTATTTAACTACTTATTACCGTCGCAAATTTTTTAGTAAACCTACTTTCGTCAGTTTGATTTCTAACTCGGATTTCACAACTGATCATTTGGGAGGGAGGCTTCTGAATTTTTCCTTTCACTCGTTTGTCAGGGTTTTTTTCGATCTAAAAATATTTTCCGCAACCGCATTTATGGTCGCAAACGGCCTGTGTGCTTGCCCCCGGTATCACGTAAGAAATCAAGATAAATAAATAAAATATTGATTAATGATAAAAGAAAACTCTTGTTTTATTTCTTGAAAAAATTTTAATGAACGCCTTAAACTTGAAGGCTTTCTTAGTTATTTTTAATTGCCTGTAATGATAAAACAGAGAAAAGGTAATGTTTTCATCCCAATCAGTTTTTCCGACCACAAAACTGGTCTCCCCCACCCCATTTGGGGTCGGTAGCCCCAAATGGGGTTTGAATCTTTGTATATTAAAGGGCCCGGTGACGCCCCCCCGGGGGGGGGGGGAAATGGGGCTGCAGCTCCCCCAGAGCTATACCAGAATTTTTTATTTTATTTAAAATCGCTACAGCTGTTTTTTTTTAATCTCTCTTTAAAAAATATGACATTTTTCCTGGCATTTTGAAAGGCTCGAAAATTTTCCCACTTTTGCAGTCATCCCACTCGTATTTGTAGCATTTTCACGGTCAAAAATATGCTTTCATTGTGTTTTTTTAAAATTAAATTATGGAAATTATGGTAGTGTTCTTTATGATTCTTATTGTCAGGTGAGTAAAGTCTGTAAAGTTAAAGTGTTTTGGTTTACTTAAGCCATAAGGTTTGACATTCGTTACGACGAGACAGTATTTTTTTATACCTCATCCCTCCCCCCCGACCCAAATCCTGGATTTGCCACCGAAAGGGCAATTACTTATCACGATTACCACCTTCACTTGCCGATTACCTCACACTGTTTTTCCTGAATCCAGTATCTGGCCGAATAGTGAGACTACGAGATCGAGGATCGGAAGATTGCTGGTGAAAAACTAGATTCCACCTCAAAATTGCTGTGTTCGCGGGCCTGATACAATTGAAATCTATCATCGGAGATCAAATATCCTAAAGTTAGTGTTGTTTGGAAGTTTTGAAGTGTGGTGCTTAGATGTCGTTCTCATCACCTGGCTAGCATTAAAAATAACAAGATCGTCTCAAAATGGTATTGATATTTTTTGAAAACCGAATGTTAATAAGATAAATCAAACAATAAACCTGAATGAGTAGATAGAAAATACTTTTTAAAAAAAAATTGGTTTCCTAACGTTTGGAGAACCAACCGAATATCTCCAAATAACTAGAAGAATAAGATCACGAGTAACACTGGCTTATGCAGATAAAAAAAATATTAATCAGTTAATCGAATTTTAGTATTAACATGGAATTTCTGCTATCAAGCTGCTGAAACATGAATGTCAATTTGTGCCCAACATTTTAATCAAGTTTATTCTTTCCATAAGTCATATGCATGCTAAAAATAGAGGCAGATACACTCGCTACTGATAAAGGTATTTACAAGGAAACGGAATTTAAGTATTAATGCCAGAAGTGTATTCTAATTCTTGTAGTTGGTATTGAACAGAATTCGGACCTAGATTTAACTTGTTCGGTGCACTAAGATAAACATCAAAATAAGGTGAATTGCAGCCACCTGTGCTAAATCTACTTTGATGCCAAGCGAAATTGTGATTAAAATAAGACTTGCCGTCTGTAGTGGTCGTTCCGTTCGAATTAGATTATCTTCAACTGCTTTTCTCTTTCTGCGATGTAATGGCTCGAGTACAATATACATGCTACCGCAGCACCGAGCCACATCTGCAGGTGATCAGACTAAACCAGTGATTCTTTTCATGCCGACTGTCAAGGATTCATTGGAAATGGATGATGCTTTTCAATCCTTTTCCAAAATCTGATCTTGCTCCTTGTGTGGTCACTCGGTTTTCTGACCACTGGCTATTTAGTACGAATACCGACTACTAAATTACTCATTTTGAAACCATACTCAGTCTTTCCATTCGTTTCAAGTCTGTGCTGTCAAGAGTTAATCTGCTTTCAATGCGAGGACAGCGACAGCAGATTACCTACAAGTTAATCTGACATCCGACGAATGATCGCCGATGTTTAGCTTCTGTATGGACGAGTTTTCTCGTTTGTTTATTGGCATGTAAGTAGGACTTTCGCGTGTAACTTCCGCTTCCGGTGATAATGCTAAGTCAATGGGAATCTTCAAAATTTCAACACTCTGTTTGAGGATATTAATTAATGTTTAAAGTGGAGTTTTTTAATGTTATGTATTAAGAATACTTTGAAAATATTAAATTTAATATTTCTATTGTTGTAGCGCTCAATGTTTACTTAAAATAAGAGCCTAATTTAGTGGAAAGGTTGCCAAAATTATTCTTTATCGCTCTTTTTATCGACATCCAAGATTTGTTTGGCGGTTAAATTTGTAACCAAACGATTTGGATAATCACTGGCGGTTAAATTCTAAATCAAACGATTTAATTAATTATAATAGAAATATTAAATTAATTTAACTAATTTTAATGCTTTAAGAGCTTTTTTTAACCGATTTAAAAAGAAAGGATTACATAAACTCGAAGAACACGAAATGAAACGTTTTGTTTACAAAAGAAAGAACTTATTCGAACTTGGCGCTTGATATAATTGCCAAATAGATTTGGCGATTGCTTAAATCGGAAGGTTACCTGAAGACTGTCTATGAATCCAAAATAAACAAACCAAGAAACTCGTCCATACCATGTATCATATTAGGACGAATATGTCAACCTTGAGGTCCGCAATAAATATGTTTGCGGCTCAGCAAATGTTGCAATATACAACAAAAATTTGTATACAAATTTAAATTTTGAACTTAATTCAGAAAAGATTTTTAACGGTGCATAATTCTTAACTTCTCTCTTGTATCAAAAAGAGTGGTAAAATTTAGACTTGAATAAAAGTGAACAAAAAGCTTGCTAATTTAATTTCTTTTGAAAACATATATTTTGCTCCACAAATGCTCGATAAATTTAGAATTACACAATAAAATATATATGTATTCTCGTTTCTAATCTTGAAAGATTTTGGAGACTTATTCCCCTACCTTTTTGTTTTTCCAACAATTGGCTTTCGCAGAGGGTTGGCGCCAAAAATCTAGATTAATGCGACAAATATTGGTTCCCAAGACAGATTGGCATTTGATTGTTTCAATTCCAATTCTGTGTTGTCTTTTTCATAGTAGTAATAGTATGTGATCAAACTATCTTTTGTATTTCATTTGTATGATTATTGATAAGGTAACTTTATTTCAATTTTAATTTTTGTATTAATATATATATATATATATATATTGAAAATATAACACGTTTTGATTATTTGAAATATTTAACTATATGTGTGGAAATAATCACAATCCAGGTCGATCTCTAGTTCAGTTGAGTTAATTTGTTGGAATTTTACGAAAACTTGCCAGTTAGATTTGGAAACACATATTATATTAAATTATTTCCTTGTTTAAAGTAATTCTTAATGTTATCAATACAATTTGATCAAAGAGAATCGCAAAGTTTGGGTAGCGTTTACTTTTTTCAGATTCTTCAATAACAGTTAACAAAAAAAGAAGAGCCACTTTTATTTCCGATATTTAATTAAAATTTTCCAAAATATATGTATTAAACATGATTTTTTAGAATCCTTTAAGGCTTCCTTGGCTGTTTTTATTTTCCTACTTCCGACTGTGAAAAATTTTCTCGCAGAAGTATACATGAATTTTTTTTTTTTTTTTTTTGCTACTTAAAACGGATCGCGAGTTGTATATTTGACAGAATTTAGAATGTATCAAATGTCTAAAATCCCTTATTTGAATCAATAATATAGGTAGATCAAATATAGAAAGTTCAATATTCTAATCTATCTAAACAGCAAATTAGTTATTCGTAGAACCATTAACTCTGCTATCTGACTCGTACATGATTATTCAAATGCTCCATTAGACAGCCTTCTGCAATGCGAGTTGAGCTTAAGACAATCCTCTTGCAGCTTATTTATTCCATCAACAATTAACAATGTTATCTTGAAGCAAACAAGTTCCGCATAATTGCAGCCATTAAGTGAGGACAACTGGCCGTGCCAAATCTCCGGGTACTGCATTTGCCATAATGATGCAGGCGAGCCAAGTTTCAGACCATTAATACCAATTAGCGAAAATGAAAGCCATTCTTTTCAGCAGATGGCAAGTCCTTTAGTCCAGTTACTGCAGCAACTTTCATTGGTTGGCCTCGGGTTGCAAAAGAAGTTAAGATATGCTTAGTTATGCGATTTGTCGGAGGGAATAATCGAATTAAGTGTCCGCCTTTTAGGAGAAAGTTAAGTCGAAAGGAGCTTCAATGTCTGGATGTTGCCCCATGAGAAGAGAAGATAGATACTGATTATGTATTGGATGTATTTTTGTTTCCAGGGAATTTTACTTTCAGATCTTACTGAAAGGAGATTCTGTAGTCTTTTTTCTGTGTGTGTGTCCACAGCTCTACTGTGCTTATATGTCAAAATATTCATTTTATCTGTTTCCATGTTGGTTTTAAGTGCATTTAAGTATGCCGTGATGTTAATTTATCCTCTAATTATTGAACTTAATGGAATTTATTGAGAAATACACTCGGACTTCTATTGAACGAACCTCTATTTTGCGAACTTTTTCTTGGAACCAAGAACATTTTGCGAATTTCTTCGTAAAATAAACTCCAAATAGCAAAGTGCATTCTCTATTTAACGAACTTTTTCTTGTGATAAAATATTTTTATTTCTCCATATTTCTCAAAATGTTTCTAAACATTACAAACCTATTCTTTTTTCAACACATTTTATGGTGATTAATGACCTTGAAGCTGGAAAATGTCAAAGCGAAAGTGGTTGAGCATCAAAGAAAAAAATTTAATTCTTCATGAGGTGAATAAAGGCGTGAAGAAAAAGGATATTGCTTTAAAATTTGGTATTCCTCCAAACAGCTTATCAACCATAATAAAAAATCGTGATAAGATACAAAATTATGATTCATCGAATTCTTGTTCAAAACGTTTAAAAGCATGTGTTTATGAAGATGTGGATGAGGCAGTTTTTAAGTGGACAGGGTGAAAAATAAAAAGAGTACAGCAATGAATTGCGATGAAGACGAAGTTGATGAAGATGGAAATGATCATGATGCAGAAATCAACAAACTTTCGTATGATGAAATGCTAAAATTCATTAATTTTATTATACAATTATTGTTTAAATTGAAAATACAGTGCATTCCCGGACAATGTTTTGTTTTATTCTTACTTTCCTTGCAGATTTCTTTTTGATGGGTAAAATATATAAAACAAATATATATTTATTTACAAAATAAAGGTGTGATTAATTACTTTTTTAATAATATTTAGTGTTTATGAATTTAAAATCTGTTTTGTGTAGTTTAAAGTATTTTAAAAGGTGAATCTCTATTTAACGAATTTTCCATATAAAGAACTTTTTTTCGGGATTTAGAGACTTCGTTAAATAGAGGTCCGACTGTAACTCTAAATTGAAATTGACTCTAAAATATAGCTTTAGATTATTGTTTAATATGATGTTTACTAAAAGCTACTCTTCAGCTCGAAAAATTATAATCGTGATATTTTTTGAAACTTCTTAAAATTTAGGGCAAATTTTTAAAATAATCATCAATAATTTGTTGTGAAATATTCCTTGTTAGAGTCAAACTATGCTAATTCAACTAATATATTGATAAATGATCTTTATTTGTACAGCATATTTAGCTTATTTTAATTTCATCTTTCATGTAAAATTTAAGAAATGAAATTTGAAGAAATTACTCTTTCTAGGCAGCAAATTAAGACCTCATTCGATATTAGATTCGATATTCTATGAAGGATATCGCATTTTCCATTTGAAAAACTTATTCAGTTGTGGTTATTGATAACAAAAATGAAATTCAGTTTTGTGAAACTGTAGGGTTGTTTTTTTTAACTATGTGAAATACCAAATATATTGACAACACCTTAAAAAATATCAACGAATAACTGCAAGTTAGCAGTCGATTATTAGATGCAAGTTTTGATTAGCAGCAGTTTTAACTGGTTATAATGAAAAATCGAAAGATTTCAATTGGAAACACATTTTTCCAGTTCCCAAATATCAGATTAATGATTGTAAAACTATGGAAATAAAATTACTCATATCAATAACATGCTTTGTTAACTCATAAAAAAGATATTACTACGATAACTCTTTTTTATAAATCCGAAAATTTCCTTTTCTTTGCAGGTCATAAGAAATACTTTCTCGATGGCCAAACTCCGTATTGCCCAGTTTGCGGAGTTTCTTTGCAGTTGTCTGAGCTTTCTTCTCACTTCGATTTGGAAGTGGAACGACTAATGGAAATGAACAAGTAAGAACAAAAACGTTAAACTAGAAGTAGAATCTTTTTTCTTAATTAATGTATACTTTGCTTTGTTTGAACATTCTCAATCAACTTATAATACAAATAAGTAATGGAGTTTAAAAAATACAGATTTGAGATATAGTAAAAGCCATATGTTTCTGGAAGCTCAATACACAAAGTTTCGATCCGTTAAAAATGTTACTGCTTTCTTCATTCTTGTAAACCTGTGATCATTCTGATCCTAATAATAATTGAAGAATTATTCAGGAAGTTTATAGTATTTTTATTGCAAAAGAGTGATTAAAATTGGTGGCATCAGTTTATACACAAATAAACGGAATTGGTCTTAGCGTCTCGACATTTTTCAAGACTAGTGAAACGAAATTCTGTGATGTAAATGATTCTGTGAATAATACCCATTAAAATTCTTTTTTTAATATGATAGATTTTATACTAATTTTTAAACTACGATAGATTTTAAACTATGATAAATTTTGTATTAATATTTAAACTATGATAGATTTTGTACTAATTTTTAAACTATGAT
>BGPR01032126.1:0-17662 GCA_013235015.1 Araneus ventricosus | reverse complement strand
CAGGAACCATTTTGTACCACTTCTTAGTAATATTGAAAAAAATGTAAAGAGAAGCATAACAGTTTGTAGAGAGGAGGTTTATGGTAATGTGATAGGTTCGAATTCAAATAATTTCTCTCAATCATATATTTCTACACTACTGCAAGATATTGAAGATTCCTCACACAAACAAAGTTGTCACTCAAGAAGTCCAAGTAGGGAAGATTGTGAAACGAGTAGGAAACGTAGATGTTCTATCGCAGCCCGAGATAATAAGGCGCCAAAAAGGGCACGCGTAGAAGTAAATATTGTTAACGGAGAAGATAAAGAGTTTCCTAGTGATGAACAAAATGAGACTAAGCAGGAAGAATTGCATAGAAAACGGAGATGTTCTATCGAAGACAAAGATAATAAGGCACCAAAAAGGATGCACGTGGATATCAAAGATACTAGTAACGAATGTTTAGAATTTTCTAATGATTTGCAATATGAATTGAGGCAGGATGAATTGGATAATGCTTACCAAATTAATCGATGCATTCCTCATCAGCTGATTAGATTTATGTATCAATTAGACTTGTCAGTGCTTTGCTCACTTAGAAAGTCTATTTATAAATATAAATATCCTTCCTTATCATTAGCATTTGGAGACTCTGAAATTGATAAATTTGGAAATATTACTCTGCGTTATAAAGCGAAATCTATTCATGTGCAAATTGAAAGTGTAGATAAATATTATACAGATAATGATATTAGTTATGGTAAATTATTTAATAAGGATAAAGGGAAACATAGTTTTCTTATGAATAATTACTTCGGTAGTTTTGTTAAACATTTAATCTCTAAATCAAATAGTTTATCAAGTGACATAGAATATCTTATTATCTATACTAATTCAGGCTTGGATTTTACAGAGGAAATGAAACTAAAACAAAGCCGATCGAGAAGTTTCTATCCTTTTGAATTTGATAGCATGAATGTAGGAGAATGCAGCATTTTAAAAGACTTTTTGTTTACAAACGATAACATAACAGGGCGTGGCTTTTATCAGTTTTCGCAAAATAAAACTACAAAAGAAGAACTTTTAAAACGGTTAGAATTCTCATCTGCTATACGAAAGGAAATAGAACTTTCTCCTGAATTTGAAAAAGAAACAAAAGAAGCATTTTTAGATAAATTAGTGTTTGCAGTTAATCAACCTAGTAGAGAAGAGCTGAATGGCATTGTTAAAAATGAAATCAGTAGTAAAGTTAAAGATAATTATATAGAATTACAGGAGAAGATATGTGATTTAACAGCTCAAAAATTGCATAAAAAGCATGGAAATGATTTATATGAAATTACATATAGTTTTAGTTTATTACTGTCTTTCTTGCATGACATGTTCTTGCATAAAAATATATTTTCCGTAAACCTTAAAGGAAAAAGCTGTGATATATCTAATGGCATTGCTATCAATTATAAAGAGAGGACTACTTACATAAAGGTTCTTAATGCAGATAGAAATATTGGATACAGTCAATTATTTCCCTCCAGAACACAGGAAATTAAGAAGTTTTCTATTAATAAGCATTTTTCTCTTTTCATTGAGGAATTAGAAAAGGATAAGAATATAAGATATTTTATTATCTATACTAACAAAGGTCTAGATCTTACAGAAGAAAAGAGATTAAAAAAACGGCACTCCAAAGATTTTTATCCTTTCAAACTTGATAGCATAGATATTCAAAAGAAAAAGTATAAAATTTTAAGAAATTGTGTGTGTATAAATAAAAATGGCCTTTATCGATTTTCACAGGAAGAAACAATGAAGCTTTCCAGTTTATTAAAGCTTCCGCCTTCTTTCCAAAGGGAAAAAGAAGGTTTCTCTGATGATAATGAAAAAAAAATTAAAGAAAACTTTTTACATAAGCTAATATTTGCAGTTAATCAACCTATTAGAGAAGAGCTGAACACCATTATGAGAAATGAAATAGAAAATAAGTCTAATGAAGTTCTGTATAATTATGAAGAATTGCATGAGATAACACTACGTTGGTTAGAATCGCAGGAATTTGGCCCTATTACAAAAGAAAGAATGGAAAAGCTCTTAGCAGACATAAAAAGCAATAGATCTAGTTATCAGAAAATTCAATATAAAAATATTAGTGACGAAATAAAATTTGCTAAAAGTGTGGTTGGTAGCGAAGGAACACATGCGTTTCATCAGTTCTTAGATTTTTTAATCAAAGGGGAAGGAATAAAATATATAAAAGTTCTAAAAAGACAAGGAATAAATCTACCTAGTATGTCCGGCATTTTGAATAAAGCAGGAAATAATGCTACAAAAGCTTTTAATGATTTATACAATCTATGGTTTGATGCGAAAGGAAATAAAACACAATATTTAAAAACTCTAGAAGAAGAAAGAGTAAATTTAGCTAATATTTCCAGTATTTTAAGTAAATCAGGATGTAATGCTGCAAAAGCCTTTAAAGATTTGTATGATATGTGGTTTGATGTAAAAGGAAATAAAACAGTGTATTTAAAAACTCTGGAAGATAAAGGAGTAAATCTGACTAATATATCCAGTATTTTGCATGGAGCAGGATCTAGAGCTGGAAAAGCCTTTAAAGACTTATATGATTTGTGGTTTGATGCAAACAGAAATAAAACACAGTATTTAAAAACACTCGAAGACGAAGGAGTAAATTTTACTAATATCTCCAGTATTTTGAGTGGAGCAGGATCTGAGGCTGCAAAAGCTTTTAAAGACTTATATCATTTATGGTTTGATGCACAAGGAAATAAAACACAATATATAAAAACTATGGAAGATGAAGGAATAAATTTAGCTAGCATGTCAAGTATTTTGAATCGAGCAGGATCTAAGGCAGAAAAAGCTTTTAAAGATTTATATGATCTGTGGTTTGATGCAAAAGGAGATAAAACTCTATATTTAAGAACTCTAGAAAATGAAAGAGTAAATTTAACTAATATGTCCAGTATTTTGGGTGGAACAGGATCTAAGGCTGCTAAAGCCTTTAAAGACTTACATGATCTATGGTTTGATGCAAAAGGAAATAAAACTCTATATTTAAGAACTCTGGAAGATGAAGGAGTAAATCTGTCTAATATGTCTAGTATTTTGCAGGGAGCAGGATTTAAGGCTGGGAAAGCTTTTAAAGATCTCTATGATCTGTGGTTTGATGCAAAAGGAAAAAAAACACTATATTTAAAAACTCTGGAAGATGAAGGAGTAAATTTGCCTAATATGTCCAGTATTTTGCATAGAGCAGGATCCAAGGCCGAAAAAGCTTTTAAAGACTTATATGATCTTTGGTTTGATGCAAAAGGAAACAAAACTCTATGTTTAAAAACTCTCGAAGATGAAGGAGTAAATTTACGTAATATGTCCAGCATTTTGCATGGAGCAGGATCTAAATCTGCAAAAGCCTTTAAAGACTTACATAATCTATGGTTTGATGCAAAAGGGAAAAAAACACCATATTTCAAAACTCTGCAAGATGAAGGTGTAAATCTCCCTAATATGTCCCATATTTTGAGTGGAGCAGGATTTAAGGCTGGAAAAGCTTTTAAAAACCTCTATGATATGTGGTTTGATGCAAAAGGAAATAAAACACTATATTTAAAAACTCTGGAAGATGAGGGAGTAAATTTGCCTAATTTGTCCAGTATTTTGCATGGAGCAGGACCTAAGGCTGGAAAAGCTTTTAAAGACTTATATGATCTGTGGTTTGATACAAAAGGGAATAAAACACTATATTTAAAAATTCTTGAAGTTGAAGGATTGAATCTACTGAATGTGTCCAGTATATTGCATGGAGCAGGATCTAAGGCTGGAAAAGCATTTAAAGACTTATACGATCTATGGTTTAATGCAGAAGGAAATAAAACCCATTATGTAAAAATGCTAGAAAAAGAAGGATTGAATCTAAGCAATATATCTAGTATTTTGTATGGATCAGCAGCTAACAGCACAAAAACTTTTAAAGACTTATATGATTTGTGGTTTGATACAAAAGGAAATAAAACACTATATGTAAAAACTCTAGAAAATGAAGGAATAAATCTGTATAATGTTTCCAGTATCTTTCACGGAGCAGGATCTAAGGCTGGAAAAGCTTTTAAAGACCTCTATGATCTGTGGTTTGATAAAAAGGGAAATAAAACACAATTTTTAAAAATTCTAGAATATGAAGAAGTAAATTTACTTAATATTTCCAGTATTTTACATGGATCTGGATCTAAGGCTGAAAAAGCCTTTAAAGACTTACTTGACATTTGGTTTGATAAGGAAGGAAACAAAACACAGCATTTAAAGCATTTTATTAATAAAAAAGAGAGGAAAAAATGTTTTACACTGCATAATTTATCCAGCATATTCAATGGAGCTGGGGCTAATATTAGAGATGCTTTTGAAAAGTTGCATAATGTTTGTTTTAATGATGAAGGAGGAAGAACAGAAATTTTAGATGATTTGTATAGGCTAGGATTCAGGCCACACCACTTGTCCCGCATATTATGTGGAGCAGGAGCTCATGCCTATTCAACTTTAAGGAAATTGCACAGTGTTTGTTTTAATGATAAAGAGAAAAGAATACAAATTTTACATGACTTCTTTGAGGCAGGTGTTAGACCAAGTGATTTACGTAATACATTGGGTGAAGCAATAGAAGTTTCATGAGTTTTGCTTTATATCAGAAACAAAACGTATTTAAATTATTTCTTAAACAAGAAAGGTGGCTTTATGCCAAATGATTTATCTGAGGTATTGCATGGAGCAAGAGCTAAAGTTTGCTGTGTTTAAAATGTTTTCACGATGTCTGTTTTGATGAAGCAGGAAGCAAAACATTGTATTTTAAATTATCTGTATGAGGCTTTAGGACAAGTGATTTATCCATTATACTATCCTTGCAGGAAATAATGCTTCTTCTATATTTTAAACATGTCATAAATTGTGTTTTAATAAAGATAATTATTTAAATCACTTCTTAGTCAAGAAAGAACTTGCACTCTGAAATATTTATCTAGAATATTTCATTGAGTGGGACTGTTTTGGAGAAATTACATGGTCTTTATTTTTATAAGGTTGGAAAAAAATAAACCAACCATTAACATTTTACCGTTCTCATCAAACATAATCAGAGGTATGTATCTGATGTTATGAGAAGAAGCTTTTTTTTAAAAAAAAAATCTTCTGTTTCTTTAAATGAACAGAGTATTAGTGAAATAAAAGAAGACAAATCAACCAATACAGATCTGTTAAATAACATATCTCTTATGACAAAGCAAAAACTTGTTTAACGTACGACAAAGTAATTTGAATAAAATCTAAAAAGGATACCACTAGTTAAAGTAAGAATGTGTGAGATGATAAAATTTTTGATGCAATAGCAAGAAGCTCTTGCAGTCAAGAAAATTATCTCCAAAACAGATACAACCAGTACACCATAAAAAGAAGCAACATTTCCGCTTGCTAAAATTTTTACCATCGTTTGAGCCAGTAAAATAAGGGCTTTGTTTACCTTAGTTTAATGACTTATTCAAAAAGTGCAATAAAATAGATTATATAATTCTTTTTAAGAAAAACAGTATTCAGATTCAGTGTTCAGATGTGGTTTTGGGACAAAAATTCCTATAGATGGCAGTGTGCTGTTGCTTATCAATGCTAATGTGAATTTAAACAATGAAAAATTCCAAGGTCACCTAAATAAAAAAAAAGGAGTAAGCATGACAACTACATAATATTTTGACAGCTTGAAAAATAGCAAGAATATAAAAGAAATAGTAAAAGCAACTCAAGTCATTCCTTTTGAAGATTCAAAAAGTGAAATAGAAGAGGAGCAGATATACGAGTTGAGCTATCTATGTTAAGCTGCATATTCACTAGAAGGCCAGATATGCCATTTGTCCTGAGACTGTTTTTTTCCCCCACCCATTTTAATTGAAAAATTAGGCAAAGCATTTACATGTATTCCAAAGTTTGTTGTGAGACAAGGTTGAAAGTCACAGAATTCTACACATTCACACTCCCTCCCCCCACACTGGAGATTTCGAGTTTCATTTCTACCCTCGATGTGAGGTTCCAATGTAGGTAGATCCTTTGATGTGCCACTATCCTCGCATCGAGGTCCCAAATTGAAATTGGCAGATAAAGTTTTGAATTCCACCACTCTCAATAATTTTTTTTACCTTTAAGATTGCTCTTTCCTTCCCGTGTTCCAAAAATAACAGTTTAGAAGAGTGGTGAATGGCCTGCTTTATAACAGTTAGTTAAAGAAACGATTAATTTTATAGTTGCCAAGCTTACTACTGATTTATTTATTTTTTTGTTAGTGTTAGTCAACAAGAGAGTCAATTACAGAGAAATAGGAGGCGAATTTCATTGATAAGTAATCCAGTAAATTTGGCAATACTATTACCATCCATTCTATCATCAAGTATTTCCCCAACCACTCCTGTTTTAGCCCTCTTTGCACACCTTCCGCCCTGCGTTTTTGATGACTGATAAGGATGTTTTCTTTTTTTGCCTTTTTGAGTAGAATCATCAAAGCATTGTTCCCAAATAGCTGCTTCTTTCTGTACAATCAACTCTTTCTTCTTAGGCTGTTAAATCCTCTTCTTCCCAATTAAGCTTATCTAATTTATCTTTATTATTGGGGATTTTTACACAGTATCCTTTAGCTCTTCATTTATAATATCTTTTGCATTCTGAAGAAAGAAACACCTTCTTTCTGCCATACTCTCTGCTTTATAAAATTAGGCAATTCAAAGAAAATCATTTGTAAATTTTTAAATAATGACTATTAGTGCTTCTGTAATGTGTGTGGAAATATACTCAAATTCCATAGGAAATAGCATATTGTGGGAAATAATGAATAAAGACAAATTTCTAAAATCAATATACTAATTGCCATTTTGTCATGGGTATGCTTTAGCAGCCTAATATTGAGCGCAAATGTCGAAGCCTTTGGTCTTATTGAGCTGTATTTCTTTAATATATTAGGAGCTTTGGGTCTTTACAAAGAACATCAATAATACTCAACTTTTTAATGATAATATCAGGGTCTAAAATAGTAGCTAAGAAATCAATGTCCCATAAAGCAGCTAAGACAGTAAATCTTAAAATATAGTTTCAGAAATGAATGCAGTTAACTTTATACTTCTTGGTGCTAAATATTTTTTCCCCTTAAGTCTAATCAAAAATTTTGAAATGAGCCTTACCAATGGTATGTAAAAAGCATTAATAACTATACACAATTCTCAAGAAATATTCAGTTTTTTTTTCTGCTTCAATTTGAAACATATTTGAAGTTGAAAAAATAAATAACCTCAACCAATGAGCTTAGAATGTTTTTCAAACTTTAAATGTGGTATTGTAACTTTTTTTATGAAGTGCCTTAAAACTCCAGGAAATGAATTCATGAATAGTGATTTTAAAACTTTTACAACGTTTATCTGTGAATTTTTAAAGCCTTGCATATCTCCATTTTAGCTTGTCACAGTATAGACATTTAATATACCAGTTATCAATAAGGTAACAATTTCATATTATGAAAGTTAATTAAATATGTGCATGTTCTAAATGATAAGATATGATACAGTATATTTATTAATTTATTTTTTTATTTTCTTCTTCTGTGAAATGAACCTTTGAATGGATATTTATGATATAAATCAAGCTGTTTAATAAACCAACAATCAGTTGTATTCTACTGCAGAATATTGTAAACAAGATTGCTTCCATTTAACTTCTGTATATCTGTCTATTACATGTGGAAGACTGATCTTCAATGACTTCTTGATTTACACTTTAAAAATGAAATAAAACTTATGAAAGTTTAAGATTAACATGTTCATTATAGATATATGATTAGTTAAATGATTCTGCACATTATTAAATATGATTTCCTTTATGTTAAACTAGGACGATGTAACGCCATATTTTACTATAGGATTTGTTTAATATGGCTGCCTGCCTTATGTGGTTATGTTATTAATGTGTGTGATTAAAATTTCGAAGATAAAAGTATGCTTTGTGTTTCACTATGCAGGTCATTTAACGATCAACATTGATTTGTAGAAAGTGAAAATTTAATGACAGAATAAACTGAAAATTTGCTATAAATCTGACAATATCTTATTTTTGAAATTTGATTGCATAAATAAAATCATTTTACAGTTATTGTATTTTTTGTAAAAAAAAAAATCCTTTCAATTGCATTGACAGATTTTTTAAAGAGTTAAATTTTCTGTGTATGTGTTAGAAATTTTATATTATGTTGTAAGAATATCCAAATATAGTTTGATATAAAGATCAGGAAGTACAAGGAGACCAAGAACTGCATATTACTTGAAAATTCTATTAATTAATATGAAAAATAACTCAAAAATCTCAAATTAATCAATTCAAATCTCAAATTTGTTAATACAAATATAAAAACTAAATTTTCAGGTATAATGAATATAACATTAGTTATTTTCCAGTTGTGCTGATAGTTTTGACAGATGGAATTCTATTTATAACATATCTATTGGTGTTTTCGAGACTCAATGGCTGCTCTCTACTCGTCATCTGTAGTTGGTCTTCAGTTATAATTAGGACGTTTCAGTTGTCACCATGAAAATAAATCTAGTGGGAGTGAGATGCTGTGAGTGTTTGAGAAACTCAATTTTCTCCTTTTTCGTAACCATGTGCTCACCAGAATTCCATCAGGATAGATTTTTGGTAAATTCATAATTCAAGATAATGATTATATTAATTCATACGGTGTAATAATGTTCATAATGTGTTAATTGATTTATAACTTTGATGTATATTATTCATTCTTTCTGTGATACTTAGTAGTAGTGTTTATTCATTTTTTGGACTATTTGTATAATATTTTTATGTGAAGTGACCTGATAAGACCTCTTTTTCATTATTCTGGGAACCAGTCTGTGAATATGGGTCTTATTTTGATATAATTATTTCATTTTTGTAATAAAGAAATTTTATTGACAAGTTGTTTCTTTCGTCTTCTTTTTTCTAAAAAAAGTTCTTGCTTTATTATTAGGGATGTAATGAATAGTGATTTAACCGAATATTCGGCCAAATTTCAGGCCGAATACCGAATTTTTAAAAACAATTAACTTTTGATTGTAAATTAAATATTTTTCAAATTTTAAAAGAAAAAAATAAATATTTTTCAAATTTTAAAAGAAAAAAATTAAGATTAAATAAAATTGATTTTTTTATTATTTGTATATTTAAAAAAATGTTAATGCTTCTATGTATATTTGCAATATTTTAAATACCTATATTTTATATAAATAAGAAATGAGAAACCCTCTTCGTTTTGGAACTGCTTCAAAGAAATACAAGTCATCATTGTTTGCATGAAAATGACAAACACAATTGAAATTTAAATGGATAAATTAAAATTACTAGAAGTAAATTACTATTTTGATAAATAACTTTTAATAGATAGGATGGAGTGTCCACTTAATTATTGGAAAAGAAATGCAGAAAAATTTCCAAGGTTCGCAAATTTGGCAAGAAAATATCTTTAATATATGTCACAGCCATCATATCCAATGTGCTAATTGAGTTGTAACCCAGATACACCATGGATTCAAAGGTGCCTACAAATTTACTACGATTTCATTTTAAATTTGAACCAATTTAATTATAATTTAAATATGAAAAGGCACCGAGTTGCCAAATTACAACACATTAATCGGAGAACTGGTGGGTTTTTTTTCTTCAATTGTTTTATTAGTAGGTATTTTCTTTGTGTCCCATTGGCATTCAAATCCCTAGTTACGGTTTGATGGGACACCAAATAACTACCCCAGTGCGCTCAAATTTGTTAAGATCGCCCTTTTTGTGCATCATGTTATCCAATCAGAAATGTGACAGTGAAAGATCTTTTTAGAGCTTCTTTCCATTGACACATTTCTGTAGGTGTAAGGCAAATAAAGTTCCTTTAGGACACTAATTAGGGAAAAAAGTAAAAGCGTAGTTTTTCATTACGTAGCACAGGTGATAATTTTGTTAATCTACTGCAACAAAAATCAAGATGGCGATTACATTTTAAAAAAATGATAACCTATTTTGTTCATAAATAATAATATTTCAATTACGCAGATCCCTAATTTCTATATCAGTATGTTGCCTTTATTAATCTTTGTTAAATTTTTGACATCAATATTTTATTTAGATGACTGAACAATTGATTTCCTAGTGACTCGTGGATATTTTCTTCAAAGGAACGAAGTTACTATTTTTTTTTATCCCGAAATTACATTTTGGATCATTTATTTTTAAAATATATAACATAAATGTAATGGTTAATATTTTGAAAAATGATCAAAAGTTTTAAATTCTAATCAACTGCAAAAAAAGTTTTGGAGCCAATAGTACATTTTTGTACAAAAATTTTCTCTTTTGTTGTTTAAAATTTTTTTTCTGTCTTATAGATATACAGGGTGTTGCCGAATTGGACCGACAAATTCAGAGGAGTGATAGTAGGTATCAAGAGGATGAAAAATGACATTAGAACATAGTGTTGCAAACGAAGTTTAAACGGTGAAAATCGCAAAAATACAAGGTGTCCAAGAATTGTTGGACGCTGTTCAAAAATTAATTGAAAAAACTAATAATGTTTCAACTACAAATTTTTTTTAAAAAGAAAGCCCCATAGAATAATTTTTAAACATTTTTTTTCAGATAGGTAACACGCCGTTTTGGTGGCCCAGGGGGTCGTAAATTACTGAAAATCAAAATTAGTTTAGAGCCATTATCTGCAAAAATGTTAAAACTGGAAGAAAAATAAAAGCATGAAATTGTAGGGAATTTTACGCTCTTTAATTTGTTAATTCACATGTAGTGTGAAAACTGAAGAGTTTTCGAGATATTCAAGAAAAACTAAAAAAGGCACCAGAAAACACAGATTGGCTTCTGCTGATCGGTAATACTGAGCCTATAAACATTACTTCATGCATGCGACATGATTGCAATTTTAAGGTGTGGGTCGAATAAGGGAAGAGTCGAGAAACTCCTGCGAATGCGCAGTTGTGTTGCACTCCTTTGCATAGTTTTTGTTATGCATCGTACTCGTTTAGAGTAGAAATGTGCGTTATTTGGTATTCATATGATATTAAAGACAGTATGTGTAACCAACCTGCGAAGATGGTATGAAGTTCTGTGAGTTGTACCGGGATAAAATAAAACCTGGTAATGGAATTAACAACTAACATATGTGTAAGGAAATAGAGGATAATATCCTGGTATAAAAAATGAAGAAATATACTTAAAAGCATCCATTCTTACCATCCAACATAAAGGACTGAATGTAGTGACGAAGTCGTATCCTACGAAATGCAAAAATGTTTTAAATTTCTCTCCCTAAAATGCCAAAGAAGAGATTAGAAGCATTTCACCATATTAGTCGAATATTATTTGACTTTTCGTCCTGCAAATGTCAAAACATCGATCAAGATTTGTCCAGACACACACAAAAATATCTGTCAGAGATAAAAGCTTTCTAATCGACCAACGAACCACTAGAAGAATGGTGATGAGAGTCTATAGACATGGTTACATCGAATAAAATACCGAACACTTAAAAATTGCTAAGGCAAAAAATACAGTTCTAACCTTAAAAGGGAAGCACAGAGAGGCATAATGTACTGATTGCATCTGAATCTAGTCAGGTAGATTTACTTTCAAGAACGTGTAAAAGATACGGAGTATCAGACAAGGCTGGGGCAGCTTTTGCTCCATCAGTTCTTTGCACTTCTACTTTGGAAATTATTCATAAAAGTAAGCTTCGCAGGTAATGCAAAAATTGACCGCGGCAGAAGACGACCGATGGAAAGATAAAACCTTAATTACTATATCAGAGAATTGCGTAAAAATGTATCGATGCAGCATTCTAGGAGAACATATTTTATTGGTAACTGAACCAGAGTCGAAGCTCTTGGGTTATATTGCACCAGCTTTTGGCCCATGTAAATGCATACAAGAACCAATCATTGATTTCTTTCTGGTATCAAAGATATCTATGGAGTCTTTTGTGGAAGTTGGGTGTAATGGAACTAACTTGAACTTGGGTAAATATGGAGATGTTGTACGTCTGCTCGAAAAAAAAGTTAAATAAACAAACAGACAAAAAACAATGATTAAAGTCTCGATCATTATCAACTTTCTGTGAAATGGGGTGAGCCCAAATAATTTTCTTCATCAATTTCTGTTCAGTCCCCTAAATCCTCTCGTGAAAAAATCTTCACTGTAAAATGTGAGTTACAATGATTGTATGTGCCACGATTCTCCACAACTGATTGCAAACCATTGTATCCATATTAACTCCAAATTTTTCTCATTTCACAAATTGTGCAATACTTTTGGCCAGTAATGTACATTAACATATCTTAAAATAACCAGATATTTGTTCTTGATGTCTCATATACAGAATGCAATCTAATAAAATTGTGAAATACTTAGCTTTCTTAACTAAATTTATTTCCTTTCTAACTTTTTTAGCCAAAGCGGAAATTGGTTCGTCTTGCATTCTGTGCAATAAATAGGAAGTCAATGCTGATTATACACATCGATTCAAGTGCTATTTCATTAATGGGTCAAATCTTGCAAGTAATTCTATGAGACCTGAGAAATTACCGTTGCATAGCTTTTATAAAGCATCGCTACTTCTCCTGAATGCCACATTATGATCTGGTAAATATTAAATCCCTGCTATTATTCATTCACAAATACACTTTAAATGCAGTGTTTCGTTTTTAATTATTTTTCATAATCTTTGTCAATAGTATTTTTCAGTTTGAAATTCTTTTCAAGTTGTAACAATTTGCATGTAGTTTGTAAATGATATTCTGATCTTTCATGATTTTGTAATTTTGAACTTAAATGTACCCAATAAATAAGTCAAGTTAAACGCAGAGAAGTGGTATTTGAAGAGAATAACTTGCACACATAATACAATGTGGCATCTTTGTACTTTTCAGAAAAACTGTCATTTTTATCTTTTGGAAAATCACAGTCATGCAGTTTGTAGTACATCTGTCACGCCATTCTGTGTGATAACCTTATCAACTATGTTCTAAATTTATCAATTATGATTTCAGGCCAAGAACCAGGATCATGAAAATCGACATTTTGCGTTCATTTCCCTGTTGGTTCTGTTCAAACTATGATCCCATTCATATTATTCTTTACTTGACACAAACCAAAATAAATAAACAAATAAATGAAACCTTCTATTTCTTGGTTTCCCTCTGCTTCATAATTTTCTTCCTATTCTTCAGTTTCCTAATAATCCGTTCCTTTTCATTCTTTATGATTTTCTTTTGCATTTCTGCAATTTGATTCTTCAGTTTGTTGCTCATTTTCGGTTTTTAAAAAAATTGCGAGGGAGTTTCTCTGTTTTCCTGCAGTCTCTCTCTCTCTTTTTCTTCAGTTTATCAGAGCCACACATATACTTTCTTCCTTCATCTTTGTCTCTACTAGTCATGTTGTGAAATTGTTTAAAAACAATATTATTAAAAACATTAATTTCACTTTTTTAGAAGTACGATTATAACAAACAACAATGAAGTATGTTATTCAGTTAAATTTAATGATATCTTATATTGAACACTTATCTTTCTTTTAAATATGAGGTTTTTTTCTCACACCTCAGAATGAAAACGTATGATGAACGATCAGCTGTTTCAACGCAAGCATGATGAAACACATTTTTTTTGTGTGTTTTTCACTGTGGTGTACCCTAGCTATCTGCAAGCGTAGTGAGTTTCAAAGTACTGAACCTTGACTTTGATTGGTTGTTGTGAAATGTGCACAAATTGCATGATAATATTCAAATGTATGTATATTTGGATTAAAAGAAACAAAAAAAAAAGCATTTTCATTTTTCAAAATCTGTCTAGGTCGTGGGGACTTGTGCATTCGCACCCCCTCTCAGGCTGGCCCTGCCGAAACCATTCATGGATAAATATAATTTCTCTTGTTTTGCCTTTTTTATCAACTTCTATATATGCTATAAATAAACTCTTTTCATGGCAAAAATTATGAGTAGCTCCAGAGTCAAAAATAATGGTTTTACTATCAATGAAATCTTCCTCAGATATATTCAAGTACCATTCACTTGAAAAATTGGACTTATCCGCTGAACCACAAGGGAAAAATTTTATAATTTGAGAATGGCTGGCATTTTGAAGATGGCTTGTGTCTATCATGTAAATATAATTAACACATTATGAAAAAGGACTGAAAACACCTTGATTTGCACAGTTTACATCTTGTTGTTTTCCATCTTCAGCTAATAAAGCTTTGTTGACTTGATTTGAAGTAAATTTGTTGTTAATTAATTGATACAGCTGTCGAAAAATTAAATTACAATAAAATTATTCGCTCTTGCAAATCTGAAATCATATTTTAAGCAAGATGTTTATCTTCTAGTTCTCATTTTGCATTATTTAACTGCTTCTCAAAATCTTAAAGTCTGGTTAAATGAATTACAATGGTTTTATCATTACCTGGAAAACTCCAGAAATAGTCGTCCGTTTAAAGTATTTAACGATGGCTCGAAGTGTCCTTGCAAGATTTTCCATGCTTTTGATGGATCCTTCTTATTCACAATCAAAAGACGAGTCACCAGCTCTATAAATAGTTAAAATAGCTTTGTGTTTCTGTCATTTAAAATCAACTTAACACCTTATCACACGGAACTACTGCTCCCGAAACGAAACCTAACGAAACTCGTTCTACAAAGATCTTTTCAACATCTAGTTTTCCGTTTATGGAAATTCGACGAGCCTAATAACTTCAGGAAGTCTGAAAGAGAAGTAGCTTCTTACATCACAAGAAATAGAACTTTCACTTAATTACAATTAGTGATGTAACGAATAGTGATTTGGACAAATATCCGGATACCAAATATGTGGCCAAATTTCAGGTCGAATGCCTACTCTTTAAAAGCATTTGACTCGAAATAAAATAGTTCTCAAATTTTAAATGAAAAAATTAAAAATTAAATAAAATTGATTTTTTTTATTATTTGCATATTTAAAAAAAGATGTCCTCTTTAATTTGGGATTGCTTCACAGAAATAAAAAAGTCATCACGGCAGAACTTGACAATGACAAACACAGTAGAAAATTCACTGGATAAATCAAAATTATTAGAAGTAAATTCCTCTTTTCATAAAGAACTTCTAATAGCTAGGATCGAGAGTTTACTTAATTGGTGGGGAATAAAATGAGGGAAAAATTTCCTATACTTGCAATTTTAGCAAGAAAATATCTTTCAGCTCCTGCAAGCACCGTATGTAGTGAGCGTTTCTTTTTTGAAACTGGTAATACATATGTTTGAAACCAAATGGAATAGACTTTTCTCCTGAAATTGCTCAAAAATTATTATTCCTACATCATAATTTCAAGTTTTACTATGATAAATAATATTTAACATTTATAAATACACTTACTACTACACACTACTGTACAACTTGAAATTAAGTAACTGTTAGGAGATTTTTTTTTATAGTAAATGTACTGAAATTTAATTCTAAAATATTCTTTGTTTAATATACAGGGTGTCCGAAATGTATCTTTACACTTTTAAAAATAATTAGAAATGAACAATGACACTTACGATTTTTTATGTTCCATAAAGAAAATATCAAAGTTATTTTTGCAATGTTTTATTCCAGTATTTTTCCAAATTTTCTATTCCAAATCCACATATTCCAAATTTTCATCATCCTCTATTTTTTGTAACATTTCTTCTGCAAATGTTCGACGTCGAGGCTTATTATCAGGCTCTAACTCATGCAACAATTGAAGTTTATATGAATAAAGCCGTAATTTTTTGTGCACTACATCATGCACAGTTGATATCGGTATTTGTAAATGTTAGGCCGTGCTGCGAATCGATTTGCGAGGACTACAACGAAAAGTTTCTTGAGTTCGATTAACGTCATTGAAGCTTCAACTAGGGCGGCCAGCTTTTGGTTTTGGCAATACGCTAACTGTCGTCATAAATCTTTCATGCCATTCATAAATTGTGGGTCTTGAAGATGGACTTCGTTTTTGGTAGTCCGAAATTTATGCTGTACCTGTGTTGCTGATTTACAAGTTTGCGAATATGCGTCACAGTTACATACGTGTATCCTTTAATTGGGTCTTTCTTTTCTAAACGTCATGTATGTGGAAGTCTCATTACTACTAAGTGCTATAGATCTATTTTAATCTTTGGATACGTTCGACGATTTTTAGTAGTTCCGAGTGTAAAATTAAAAAATTGCATTAAAAATATAATAAAATTGCATTATTTTATGTTATTTATATTTAGAAGTTGCATTGTGAAAGACCTTGATGAATGGTGTAATTCCGAAGTGTGCCTAACTTCAAGAAAGGCTACAGAGTCTCCAAAATCTCTTTCTGACAACAAAAAGAAGGTGTGACGTACCAAGATCCATGGATTTTGGCAGCAGCATATGACATTCTTGGATGGAATCCGGCACAATGAAACAGAAGTGAATTTCTTCTCTAGTAGATGAGTTTAAAATTTTTGATTTATGCTATATTTTTTATTGTTTATGTTGTACATTTGTAAATATTTTTTATATGCAAGATAGATTTTTTTTTGCTTATGACTTGTGTAGTAAAGCATATTCCCAGAAAACAGATGTAAAAACGCCTCTCTTGATTCATGCAAAGAAGAAACCTCATATGTGAATTGTATGCAACAAGAAAACAAGTTTGTATGAACCGTGAAAATTTCGTTTACAACTTAAACTAAGGGAACATTTGGCAGATTTTTGGCAATAACTAGTGGCAAAACCAATTCTATTCTTTACTCTTCTAAAAAATAATAAAAAGTGATTATATTTGTGAGAACTTTGAACATAAAAACCTAGTAGTAAAAATAAAAACGAAAAATTGCTACAATAAAATTATTTAAGCCAGTTCATATAGAAATGTGGATAAAATAGGCTGATAGAAATTTGTTGTGGTATAATAAAATTATTATGTAAAGAATTTCAAAATGTCTACATGGTAAACCAAACCATTTGAAGAACACTATTACTCAGGATTCTTGTTAATTAGGCAAAAATTATATCATTGTTGATTTAATGTTAAAAAGTATGAAAATATATACTAATAAAAGTTATGTTTTATCCATAAAAAAGTAATTTACTTTAATAATTTTTGCTGCTATGTACGCTATAAGTTTAATGTAGTGCATTTGACATGATTAGTTTAAATGGAGTACCAGGTCTATGTCCTGATGGGGCTGCTCTAAAAAGGTTTGTTACAAGAGAACCTATTTCCCTTTTTAGTCTGAGAAAACATGCAAAGAATAAAGAGGAAAAAGAGAAGCTTAATCAACTTTTAGAGTTATTAAGAAAGAAATTACCTGAGGGTTTTAAGATCGGAGCTGCTGTTGGTGAAGAAGATAGTTTCTTTGATTCCGTAGCTCAAGGATTAAACGAGCTAAGAGATAAAGGTCTAGTTACGGGTAGTAAAAGATTTAATGCGAAGTCTTTGCGGAAAAGTTGTAAGCAATATGCACAACAAATTAGAGAATCAAAGAAAGACTCATGGTTGGATAACGCTTTACAAAGAGAAGGTAAAAAACTTCGTAAATATATTCGAAATATTGAATTTACTGCAGGAGACA